>MU227371.1:268754-278862 GCA_018584345.1 Thuja plicata | reverse complement strand
ACCATCTTCATCCTCTGTCGACATCATCTTTGCAGCAGGTCTAAATTCCAGCATCTCTGAAACCTTCGCTTGTAGAATTTTGATTGTTTCTCTCATAGAGATTCCTTCCATAATCCCTCAAATTTTAATTNAAAAGCAATATGTTGTTGTATCCCATTTAATTTACTTCATCATATTATTAATTATTGGGCATAGATTTTAGGATTCCATTTTTTAGAGTTTTATCACTTTATAGGACTCTAAATTTTGCCAAAAATTGAGAACTCCAACAAGACCTATACCCCAGGGGTTTAAATTTGGTGGGTTTTAGGCCCGATGCACAATATTTTCATTTTTTAGCCTAGCACAGTCAGCCTTCGCCCTTAATTTTGTAGTTTTATTCATGATCTATAATATACATGAAATAATTCAAGCCCAAGGTAATTTCAAGAAAGCAAGGATTTGGCTCCAAGATTTGAAGACTATCTTCTATCCATACATTCTAAGGCATTCTTCTATTGAGTGAATCTCTCTCTCATGATGGAGCAGTGGAGGAATTCCCAATTGAGAAATAGGATCCATATCCATTCTTGTTTTCCCTCATTCTCTATTAAAGAATAGCAAGCATACATACATCCATGATCTATGATTTGGCAAGTGCAGATCTCTTGCATTGGAGAAGACATCCAACATTTTACAATTCAACATTCAATCAAGAAAGTGTGTGCTAAAATGTTGACACACTTCTATGAGTCATTATATTCAAGATTTCTCAAGAATGAGGTCTCAAATGGTGACTCATAGCTCCCTATTCATGGAGTGCAAGGGTCTGTATTGGAGGTCCTCAGTTTAGACCTAGTTATGCCCATGCAAGTACACCATGAAATGAGAGATTCAAAGAGAAAGAGAAAGAATGCTAGTCTCCATGATCACCAAATATGCATTGCAAATGAGAATGAAAGCTATTCTATATGATAACAATGCATGGAAGGATACTAATCTATATGATAACAATGCATGGAAGGAAATATGCAAGCTCAATCTATGAAAGGAAATATGAATCTAAATTAACATGAATCTATTCTAAATGGATTGCCATGGATTCATGAGAGAAGAAAACAAGAAGAAGAAGTTCCATGGTTCAAGCTCAAATGCTCTAACTCTCCTCTAAAATCACTCTCCAAACCTATAGCATAACAATAGCATAAAAGTGTATATTTTGATCATCCAAATGAGAAGGAGAGGTTTCCTTTTAAAGAGCAATGGACGGTAGAGATTAAGAGGCAAAAAGAAATGAGCAATGGTGGAGATTAAATATTGGTTGGTCCATGTGCTCATATCTTCAAAAGGCAAAATCAAAGGCCATGATTTAGAGGCAAAAAGCCCACTAGTTAGGAAGATGTGTAGAAAAAGGAATTTTATTTATTTTTATTTAATTTATTTCCTTTTTCAACACAAAGAGGGATTTAAGTGGGGGTTTTATTTATTTAATTAAAAGAGGAATTTTCTTTTAATTAAATAAGATAAGATTATTTAATTAAGAGAGATTTTAATTAAATAAGATAATATTATTTAATTAAAAGAGATTTTAATTAAATAAGATTATTTTATTTAATAAAAAGGGATTATTTTCTTTTAATAAAATAAGATTATTGATGAAATGATCAAACCTTAGGAAATATTGAAATAATTGTATTAATTACGATTTGATCAAGGAAATTGATTTGAATTAAAATGTTGCAAAGCATTGATTCAGAAATTTGATAAATTGAAGAATGGGGGCCCATAGTCTAGGCGACCATTTTAGGGTGCATACATTTGCCCCTCTTTGACTAATGTGTGATCTTTATGGGAACAAATGTAGTCAAAGAATGTAGTTGAAGTGTAAGATCAATTTGGGATCAAAAAACTATTGGAATTATTAGAATGATGTACTAAGAGGGGAGGGGTGAATCAATACCTCTAAATTTTTTTATTTGATTGGCCCATTAACCTTTGTGTCATCAGATTTGTATATACCTATCTATCTGTTCATCTTTTCTTATGTATGTGTAATCATAATATAATTTCTTTACATGTATAAACATTCAAGAAACATTCATGAAAAAAAATAACACATAACACATGATATGATATCACAGAAAACTCCTGTTAGGAATTAAAAACTATGGTGGGGATGTCTACCCACAAAACTTCACTATTTGCAGATAAGAAGGGAGTCGGTAAAGGCTTACAATTGATCACTTTTGATGATCTACCCTGTTAGGAGTACTAGAGTGGAGACCTGTTAGGATCTACTTTGTTTAAAGCTTTAGCAACACCGTTAGGTGTGCACTCTATTAAGAGATTTATCAAAGAACTGTTAAGTCCACCTTCTACAAAAGGATTTCTATTGTGATGCACTTGTTAGAATGCAACTACAATATAAATGTTGATCTGATAGTAAATGCAATCTCTAATTGCTGATAACAAATCCTGTATAGCTTAAAATGTATGTATGTAATCACCTTGAATGATTGAGTAATACATTGTCTCTGCTCGTCGGTAGCCTTCCTGTGTTCTTGATAACTGCTGTGATCTATTTCTGAACTTTGCATGAATTTTATTCTTCTTCTTAGATGCTCTCCATGGCTACTATCATTTTTCAAATGATTACTAGTCTCTTCTATTACAAATGATGGAACATCTATTTATACTAGTTTCTAGCTCTATTCTTGATTCATGCTTTTCAAATTAACTCTAGATCCAAGGTTTACAACTTGACCTTGATCTTTAGTTAGATATGTTTTAGACAATTAGGATGCTTTAAAACATTTACAATATGCTTGCTTGACCCTCAAGTTAAGATTTAAAACAAATAAAAACTCTATAAATAGAATTACATTGCTTTATCTAATGTGTAAAGTTAGATCCACTTTTTGCGGGTTCAATAACTGACTGTCGGTTTTGATGGTCAGGCTGCTCTGTCAGTCTGTCAGTTTTCTTCTCTGTCGGTGTTCCTTACTTGAACTATTCGTTGAGTATTCCTTTTTTGCTCTGTCAATGATGTTCTCAAAACTATATCGTCGGTTATGCTTGTTGTCGGTAATTTCTATACTTAGCATTTTCACGTTAGACATTTTTTCCTATTGGGTATGCTTGTTGTCTGCCGGTTATGCTTATACCGATGACCTTTATCATGTTTTTCCCTTTAAGTATACTAATGGCAAAACTTAATGTCAACAATCTCCCCCTTTGACATTAGTATCAAAAACTGATATGTGCAACATACTTGATACATTAGTATGTACACCTGTGTATACTTCTTCCTTAGTCACGAAATGACTCCCCCTATGCATATGCCAATAAGTGTTAGTTTATGTACATGTATATCTTTGATATACATACATTATACATATCCTCATATAGTATTTTGTACATATGTATACATTCCTCCTTTTTCTTACTAAAGTATATTGTACATATGTATACATTCCTCCTTTTTTTATAATGAGGGCAAAGGTACTTACATCTTTTCAAAAATGTGAGAGTGTGAGGCTTTGATTTCCTCCATCATTTTCTCCCATTTCTCCTTTAAATTCTCAAGATCCAAATGCTCAAGTGATATCCTCATGTGCATGTCATATATGATGTCTACCACAGACATCTCTAGGGTCGTGATTAGATATCTTGCATCTGTAATATGTTGTTGCAGAGTGGTGAGGTTTGGCAAAATATGAGCTTGAAGCTCTGTAACCTCATTTCTAAATTTAGTCTCTACATCCCATATTTATTGTCTCAATCTTTTTACCTCTATAATATTTTCATGATGCAGCTTTATAGTGTTTGCATCAGAGGTTAAACTCAGTGCACTAGCTGTTAGATCTGAATCTAATTGTGAGAGCTTTTCACTATTTTCTTTAGTGAAATTTTCTATTGGGCACAATTTCTGAACTAAGGTAACAACTTCAGTAATCATAGGTTCTAATTCACTTTCTAGTTCAGATAGCTTTACCTTGTTCTCTACCACTTCTTGGCTGATCTTCTCAACTAGTTTGTGTTGATACTTCATCTCTGCATGTTCTTCCATTGCCTTCTCTGCATCTACATTCTGATTTGTGATGGCATCAGTAAGAACTACTATTTTTTCCATGACTGATATGCTATCTTTGAGTTTGACATCTGGAACAATTTTTTGTAGAATATCCCTTGCCTATTCAAGTGTTTGGGCTTCCCTATGTGCCTTTTTCATTTTCTCTTGTATTACCTTTCTCTGACACATTACTCCAAACTTTTGAAGTGATTCAATATCTAAAGTAGATACATCCCACTTGGGTATTTCTATTACCTCATCAAGTGTGAGAACCAAGATATCTTTCTTTAATACCTTCTTCTTTTTCTTCTTTGGTTGGGAGCCAGATTGATGTACTACCATTTGTAGACCTTGAGATTGGATTGATTTGGTAGGTGAGGGTCAAGAATATGAAGCATCCTGTTGTTTCTATTCTGAGTCCACCGACTAGTTTTGTGAAGACGTCTCCTCATTTGCCTTGGGTGTATCAACATATTTATCTTCTTTTTCTTTCATGCTTTCATCATGTTTGACTTTTTCACTCTTTTCTTTCTCTTCATCCTTTCTCAATGTTTCATCTATTTTTTTCTCTGCTCCTTTGTCTTTTTCAGCAGACACTTCTTGCTGAGTGTCAGTTGCATCTTTCATTGCTGTATCTATATCCTTTTAAATATTTGATGCATCTATATTTTCATCATTACCCATGTCCTTGGGTATATCATCATCTTTCTTAGATGATTTCTTTTGACTTGATTCAATATCAATAGCATCAATTAGTATGTTCATGTTTGTCAGTGTATTGACTTCTGCAATGTTAATAGTTGAATCTTGTCCGTCGGTATTGCCTTGTGCAACATTGATATCTTCATCTTTTTCACTTATTCTATAGGGTATTTTCCTGTAATGTCATTGCCAATGTTATCTAACCATGATTCATCATTGATATCATCAGTTAAGTTACCTTTTATTGTCAAATCTTCTTTGGTAACTTCTTCTTCTCCGCTCAAGTCAATATGAAGTGGACTTGGTGGATTTTGACTTTGCTCACTTTGAGTGTTGTCAAGAGTAGTGTTTTTCCATACTTCATCTACAACATCAGTATGTTTGGGGCCTGCTATATCACTCTCTTCTCTATCCAATTCCACAGATGTGTCATCTTGTACATCTTTAATGATGATTTGTTCCTTCTCCGGGCTAGCTTCCTTAGTGGGCTTTTTGCGTATCTTGCGTAGCTTCCCCTTGAGAAATTCATATGCTCTCATTTTTTGTTAGAATTATTTTTCATACTCCTTCATCATCTCAGTAATTTATTCCTTAGTTGTATTAGGAGGCATAAGAGTAACAAGTATTCTTTCTCTTATTTCCTTTTCCTGATGTAGTTCAAAAGTCCATCTAGCTGATAATCTCTCTGATAGTTCTATGGGAACGTCATATTCTGAGAATTGTAGTGGAACATAATGATGTTTGCACATTTTAGCAATTATTGCTTCTTCAATCTTATTTTGATCCTTTATACTAAATTTTAACCATTTCCTAATGTTAGGATCAGAAATAGACTGTGATTCTAAAATATTCTTGCGTATTTTATCAATTGTTGTAGGGACCAAAGGTTCTTTTTCCTTTTGTATTTCTACATAAGCTTCATCCATAGCTAAGTCTTATAGATCCTCTCTAGTTCTAGTCATCTTCCTCCTTTTGGTATGTTTTTCTTTTGGAGGATCTGGTTTTCTCTTGTATATCCTCACTCTTCCTTTCTGTAATGGTGAAGGAGTTGACTCTTTTGCAGTCTAGCTTCTTGTTCTTGAAGCAGTTATTGTTCTTGCTTTCTTTGGTGTAGGAGGAGGTGGAGAATCTAACTATGTACCTTCTAAGTCATTCTTTTTTTCTTCTTCACTGATAGGTGACTGTCCTTCAGTTTGTTCCTCCTTACCCTCTGTTTCCTCTTCACCTTCTTCTGTAACTACAAATTTCTTGGTTAAGTTTTTAACCCTCTTGTCCTTCTTGTTTACAATCTTCTTGACAACAAGATTTGTCTTGATCTTTTATTTGGCTTCCTCATAGGTGCCAAATCTTGCTTGCTCGTTGTCAATTGGTTCATTCAATAGTGCCTTGATGCACTCATTGGCTTTTCCTAATTTGATCTCATACTCTAAATGTGAAAGCCAGGACTTCCTAGGTACTACTGCTTGGATATAAGTGAAATTGGTATCTACAATAAAACATATGTCCTCTTTGTGTTCTTCTATCAAACTTTTAGGTATCCTTTTTCTAGCTTGCAACATTTCCTTAATGCTTTTGAAATACTCATTTATTATATCATCAAAGTCTGTTCCTAGTGAATCTATATGCTCGCATATCTGAATGGTTATATGTCTACTTGTATCCCATACTACTTTGCCTACGGAAGGAAAGTATTCTTCAAAGTAAAAGAATATGCACATAATGAGGGAACCAAACTTACAAGTGTTTGTTTCTTGAAGATCTTATGGTTTTCATGTTCTCCTCGAGTTGATTCAACAAGATTTTTGCAAGATCCATGTTCTTTCCTTGTTTGATGATTTTGTATGTTGTGCTCATAGCAGTTCTTGCTATGCTATTCATTCTACTTTCTTGGAAGATTTTTTATCCTACCACACATGCACCAAACATGAGTTCTTTTTCGGTGATAGTGTTGACCTTGAGAGCTCTTTTGTCTGATTTTGCACCAGTTAGCTTTTCTACTTCCTTCAAAGATGGGTCCTTGTGAGCTTGTGGTTTTTTGGTTGTAGGATATCCAATAACTACATGAATAACATCCTTTGTTATTTTTTTTGGCTTATTAAGCCATAAATTTTGGTTATGCACTTTGCTGAGAACTATCTTTATCCATTTTGTTTTGAAAACTCTGGGAAAGTGTAATGCATTCGTGAGTCCTTTCACTTCCAGATGCTTGTGCTCTTCTTTCAGGTTTCTAGCTTCATCACACAGTGCCCTGTAGGTGTTATCTAGGTCTAGATCTCCCAATTCTGAGATCTTACAGTGTATATAGGACCCTACATCTTCTACCAGTAAAACCCTAGGTGGGATTCTGGAGAATGCTCTGGAATCATCAGGTCGTGATGTGATTTCTGGGTGCAGCTTGATCTATTTCTTCTTATCTTCTTTAAAATTTTCAACTCTTGAAGTAGATTCCATCGTGTTTTAGAAATTTATTGTTTTTCATACATTAAACAATGCGGTCGGTGAATGCAGGTACTTACTGAATCTCTGTGATTGCCCGCGAATCCTCTGAGTGGTGTTAGAATCTTGTTGAGGTCGCTCTTCAATTTTGCTCTTCAATCACTCTGGTTGGCTCTCTTGGTTTCTTGAAAATCATGGGTGTGAAATGAGTTTATTCAGTAGACTTTTATAACTTTTTTTCCCTAAGTTTTCATTAATGCTCACCAACTCGTCGGTATACAAAGACTGATGATGTGAGTGTTCCAATGGGCTTGCTTGCACAATCTACTAAGAAGATCTTCTTTATCTTCTCCAAGGATCCTAATCTCCTCTAGGTATTTATTAGGCTTAGATCATTAACTAAGTCCTAATCCTACTCTCCTCTAAGAGTCTCCACTTGTGCTTCACCCTTTGAAAGACTAACACCTAATAGTTAGTTCAAATCTCTACTTCTCCAACTTACACTTAGAAGAGTCTAAGTGTCAATTCCCACACTAACCTTCATGAATCACTTGTAGGGGTGTCCAACACCATTTAGACACTAAATTTGATCAATTTGGAATCCATCTTGAGGAATCTCCTTTCAATTTTCAGTCGAGTTCAAGTTTGTGTCTTCAAAAGGCCTAATTAGGCTTATCTCCTTGTAGCCCTGAACAGTGTGTTTTTCTCAATTCTTGCAAAAATTTTCCAAAGACCTCAAAAATATAAGACCATATCCAGATACCCTTTTCCATTTTACAAAGTATTTTTTAAGTCTCAAACCCCTAAGTTATCCGTACATGGGATTCCTATAAACTAGGTCTTATAGGGCAAATAGGCCTAAAAACTAGGACAGTCTGCAACACTATCCAAAACTCACTCAAAACTTGTCTTCACTGATTGGCATGAACTCGACCAACCTAGCATGTCAATGTAACACTAAAAACTAACTGTACATGTACTTGGATCGTACAGTACCTTCTTCCCCTACACATGAAAGCTCACTGTTTCTCCTCCAAACCTCTAACCGGACAGTGCATGCTCGCTTAGGGCTTGGATCTAAAAATAGTAAATTTCCTCTCTAAGACTCCTAACTCTACAATTATGTACACTACTAACTCCAATATAATTTCCATCTACCCTTAGGTGTTTCCCATGGTTAGATTTCATGGGGGAGCCATGACTTGACTGACTAGTCTGGACAGGACCAATGAGTCTCCTAAACTGAAAACAATTTAAAAAACACCTTAAATGACCACAAAGAAACTTGAATACTGAATGAAAAACACTCCAAACTATTATAAGAACAAAAAAAAACCACTAGTCTTAGTCTTTCAATCCATTACATATGATAGTCAACACAAAATGCTCGGGATTATTGAAAAACTCAGAATTGCAGTCTCTATTCACTTCACACTTGTTACAATATGAAAAACTCACTCCTTAGTTTGAGTCTCTCCATACACTAGATGCCTTCTTCCACCATTCTAGGGCCTTGTTAGTTGATTCCCAACTCCTATTTTCAAGGAGAATATGATGTAACCATGTTACATGCAACATTTGCAATTATTGCAAATGTTGTCATGACAACAATTTAGCAACTTTTGGCATCTTTTCATTCATGCCTTATCCCTACATTTTAGGACCTCTAACCTCTTCAATTCAAGGATCCAAGATAATTTAAGACCCTATGGCATCTCTATGTCCACATTTAAGTGATTTGGACACATTCATGACTCCAACCTCACATTTAACAACTAAGCCTAATAATTTGAAAATACTACTAACAATGGCTATTGATGTGGCCTTAGTCCTAATGAATAACTCACTTAGCCTACATTTCAAAGACCTACAAAGGTCCAAAATCAACTAACCTATCTTGACTTGGCTAATGTCAAGTACAAGCCAAAATGAACAAACATGGAGGTTAGCCTAGGTGCTCCTGCACCATCCTCCCCAAAACAAAAAGATCAATCCACCCTTGGATTGAGGATGCCTGGATCAATCCCCATCTTCTTGAACTCTGATTCTTTGACCCATATTGCATCAGCATTAGTTTGATCCTGCCTTTTGATCAAGTTCTCCTTATACTCTCTAGTTCTAGTCTTCTTGTATACTCTTGTATCTAGTATGTTGTCAGCTCCTGTGACTGTAGCTGATGGTAATTGTAGCTCCTCCACATCTTTGATTACTTCTTGAAGGCTCTGATCCAAGTCTTTCTTTGGTCCTTTGTAGTGGACTAAGTCTGCAATGTTGAAGATGGGTGACAGTCCACTGTCTTCTGGGAGTTCAACCTTGAATGCATTTTCACCATACTTAGCCAAGATAGGACAAGGGCCTATCCTTCTCATCTAAAACTTGTGAGGGACTCCCTTCTACAATCTTGATTTATTGAGATGTACCATCACCATGTCACCCACTTTAAACTCAACTGTCCTCCTACTTTTGTCAATCTTTGCCTTATGTTTCAAGGTGTTATCTGCCAAGGTTTTCTAGACTGTTTCATGTATTTCTTGCATGGCATAAGAAAAATAATCTACATATCCACTTGCTTTCACTCCATCCTTCAAGTCTCTCAACTCATATACTCCTCTAGGGTGTATTCCATACACTATTTCAAAGGGGCTCTTCCCTTTTGATCTATTTATGGTGTCATTGTAGGCATACTCAGCCTGTCCTATTAATTGATCCCATTGTTGTCTGTACTCCTTTGTCAAGCACCTTAGTAGATTTCCAATGCTTCTATTCACCACCTCGGTCTGACCATCAGTTTAGGGATGGTAGGAAGATCCAAAGGATAAATTAGTGCCTAATCTTTGCCAAAGAGTCTTCCAAAAATGACTCATAAATTTGGTGTCTCTATCAGACACAATGCTCTGAGGTAACCCATGGATTCTTACT
>MU227371.1:214140-235509 GCA_018584345.1 Thuja plicata | reverse complement strand
ATCTGAACAAAGCCAGATTACAGAAGGGGATTCCTACTAAGCTGCAAATGAGGAGAATAGGTCCCTGCAAGATATTGGAGAAGTATGGGCAGAATGCCTATAAGATTGATTTACCTAACAATTTGGAAATGTCACCTATTTTTAATGTGCAGGATCTTATTCCATACAAAGGACCAGTGATACCTGAGAGTACTCAACAGATGGAAATAGGAAAAGATGTTCAAGATATACGGGTGAAAACTAAGTCAAAGCTGCAAGCAGAGAAAATCCTGGATTCACGAGTTCAAAAGACAACTCGACGAAGGGTATACAGAGAATATCTTGTCAAATGGTTAGGGTTACCAGAAGCAGAAGCTACATAGATGGACAAAGAAGACTATAGAAGACAAGGAATTAGTTCGGCATTGTTGCTGACTAATTCAAACTAATTCTTCCTTCTCAGAGGGGGGAGTATGGTGCAGAGCACCCTAGGGTTTCTCGCTCCAAGCCCTAGTAATGGTCAGAGTGATCATGGAGTAGATCACAGTTAGCAGGAAACTATCTTCCTAAACCCTAACAGCTCATAACTCCTAGCACAAGGGCGGTTAAACAAACAAACCGATGACATTATGCTTATCACACAGTCGTAAGGAGTTGGGCGGTTAAATTGAAACTGTCGTGACAACGCGATGATAGTGCATCACACAGTCAGAAGGAAACTGGCGGTTAATAAGAAATGGCTGTGACAAGGTGATAACAGTGAATTGCAAAGTCGGCAGATGCTCAGCAGTTAGGATGAAATAGCTTGCGATGAAGCGATAATGGTTATCACAAAGTCCGCAGATGCTCAGCGGTTAACTTGAAACAGCTTGCAATGAAGCGACAATGGTTATTGCAAAGTTGGAAAATGCTCAGCGGTTAGTAGGAAATAGTTTGCGATGAAGCGACAAGGCTTATCACATAGTCGGCAGAGATTGGCGGTTAAGTTAATAGATGTGGCAACAATGCGATGACATTGTATCGCCAAGTCACGAGGTAATCGGCGATTAAGTGAATTAGTGCTGCGACAATGAGATGACCATGTGTCGCGTGATCGTAGGACAACAGGCGGTTAAGTAAATGAGTGTTGCAGTGACACGACAATAGTGGGTCGCAAGATAATAGGCGGTTAAGTTACTCAGTCTGGCGATAATGCGACAAAAATGTATCGCAAGATCGGCATGCATGGCTACTAGGACTCGCGACATTGCGACTAACAGTCATAGGAAGAAAATATGTTGACTTGTCAACATCATAGAGGGAATTGGAAAAGTCAGTGACACAGAGGAAATGGACGTCCACATCGGCAACCATGTAGGGAATGAGAATGATGACAGTTACAGGAGGAAGATGAAGAGCCGAGGCAGTTAGAATCCTCAGGCGGACAGGTAACCTAGAAACGGTTACAAATCAAGAATAGGCCGAGTTATAAGATAGAGGAAAGAACCATTTTAGAGAGGTTGGAGAATTTGGAGATTGAATAGGCTAGCAGAGAATATTTTCAATTTACATTGTAATTGTCTAGTTTTCAATAAAGAATAGCTTCCTGTGTTTTCTGTGTGTGCTTCTATTGTGTGCAGACTTCTGTAGAGTAGGATTTTGAATTCAATCAAGTCTCATGGATGCTTTTTGACTCTTATAATCCATCCTATGGAGTGTGACCGTCAAGAAGCATCCCTCATGTATTTTTATTCTATTTTTGTGTTTGGGATTGAGAAGAGGCTAGTCAGAATTGTAGACAAGTCCTAGGTGAGCTAAATGGTCCGGCTAGGGAACTTGTAGGAGAGAGAGATAGTAGGAGAAGGTGCATGACTAACTTTATTCATTCATGGAGAGGAAGATAAGGTAGAGAGTGAAGCATTTCGGTGGGTAGGAAACCTAGGATAGAGGGAGTATGGAAATCCTTCCAGTTAGGGTCGGTGAGTAACCCTAAGAGACTCGAGTGGGAGTCTAGAGGATCCTAAAGTGAATAGGGTCCAAAGTGAGATTCCTAAGAGGGAGTAGGAATCTAGAAGAGAAAGGTGACCTCCCCATGAATGCTTCTCTAACTGAAGGAGTGAAGAAAGTGTAGCCATAGAATCAACTGCTTTGTTCTCTACTCTAGGGATTTGCTGAAACGTGACAAATGTGAAGTATAATTTCAAGGAATCAACCATTTTCTTGTAAGGTACCAGCTTCTCATTTTTTTTTTGATATTCATCATTAAATTGGTTAATTATTAGTTGTGAATCCCCAGAGACATGTAACTCTGTGATTCTCCATTCTATGGCCATCTTAAGTCCATTTTTTAAAGCTTCATACTCAACAATGTTGTTTGTACATGGGAATAATAACTTGTAAGACTTAGGAATCGTGTACCCATAAGGAGAAACAAACAACACACCAGCTCCTGAACTGTTTTGCATAAAAGATCCATCAAAGAACATCTTCCATATTCTTTTAGTCATATACATGAGGTGCTCATCTGGGAATTCAACTTGAATAGGTACAGTGTCTTATATTGGGAAATCAACCAATTGATCTACTATGTCTTGTCCTTTTATTGCTTTAAGATCAATGTACTCTATGTCAAATTCTGAAAGTATCATCATCCATTTAGCAAGTCTACCTGTGAGGGTAGCCTTACCTATAAAATACTTGAGTGGATCTATTTTTTCTATGAGGTGTATAATGTGCGCAAGCATGTAATGTCACAACTTTTGGGAAGCAAACACAACTGCAAGGCAAGCTTTCTCAATGCTGGTGTAGTTAACCTCATATGAAACAAGAGTGCGGCTAATGTAGTATATTGCTCTTTCTTTCCCATGTTCATCAAGTTGAGCTAGTAATACCCCCAAGGAAGATTTTGTCACTAAAATGTATAGAATAAGTGGTTTTCCTGGAATAGGAGGCATTAAAATAGGAGTATTTGCCAAGTATTTCTTGATTTGATCTATGCTCTTTTGACAATCCTCATTCCAAACACATTTGACTCCCTTGTGTAAGTTCTTATTGAAGGGTTGAGCTCTATCTGCCAACTGTGAGATGAATCTCCTTATAGATTGAAGACATTCCAGAAGACTCCTCATTTGACTAATGTTTCTAGGAGGTGGCATATCTATGTTTGCTTGAACTTTTTCGGGGTCTACCTCTATTCCTCTTGTTGAAATGATGAATCTGAGTAGTTTACCAGAGGTAACTCCAAATGCACACTTTTTAGGATTTAACCTTGGTTGAAACTATTCCATGTGATCTAGAATGAATTCTAAATCATCTAAGTGTGTGTCTCTCTTCTTAGATTTAATTATTTAATTAAAAGATATTTTAATTAAATAAGATTATTTTATTTAATAAAAAGGGATTGTTTTCTTTTAATTAAATAAGATAATTGATGAAATGATCAAATCTTAGGAAATATTGAAATAATTGAATTAATTACGATTTGATCAAGGAAATTGATTTGAATTAAAATGTTGCAAAGCATTGATTCAGGAATTTGATAAATTGAAGAATGGGGGCCCATAGTCTAGGCGATCATTTTAGTGTGCATAGAGAAAGTATACATCTTTGTGGATATAGCGGATCCACATCCATCCACATGGGTTTAAAAAGCAAGGTGAATACTTACATTTTTCTTGTTTTCCATGCTTTACTTATTTAATTTTAAGGTTAATTCCTAAATGGGGGCTTGACCAAGGCAAACCCCTTTCCCCCAACACTTTTCCTTTCTTTTATGTGTAGGTGCAGATTCATGGAGTTTCAGATTCAAAATTGAAGATCTGGAAGTGCAATATTGATCACAGTCTTGAGACCTTCATATTTAGACCTCCAAGGTATAGGTCGAACCACCTTCAACATATACCCAAGTATAGATTGAACCAACTTTGACCTATTTCTCCAACACTCTATTTTATAGCAGAGAGCTCTAGCTTGTAGCTTTCCAAATCCTGGTCTATTTCTAGTTTTAGTGCATTCTTATAGGTTTTATACAGATCTTAAGTTTCATCCTCTAATATCCTTCATGGTGAGTTCTTCATCATCCTTTTTCTTCATAGTAATCTCTTTGATACACTAGATCTCATATCTTATTGTTCTTCATTGCATGAGTATTTTATTTACTTTACTTGCACATATACTATATTCTTATTCTATCATTTATACACACATGAAAAGAGATCCTAAAATCATCACATCTCTCAAGACTAAATCATGCATTAGCATCCCTACATCCACTTGGGTTGTGTTGATAAGATCTAGTCCAAAAGGGGTCATATTTTAGGATCCCTTTTCAATTTACATACGTGACTTGGTGGTTTACTATTGATCACCACATAGATTTTGGTCAAATAGACACTTTCATTCTTTGTACCTTTTGATTGGGTAGTTAGATATTCTTTTTTATCTTTTGCATCTTCACTTTGTATGCATCTAGTTAACTCTTCTTTGCATTAATATCTAGCTTTACTTTATATACATCATAGATTATCTCTTGCATACTTTGGCTAGATAGATTTTCCTTCCCATATTTAGATCTACTTTGTATCCGCTTGGTGTTGGTTACATGGTGTGCATTTAGATATAGGTTCTTTTGGTGTTAAATCTTCTTTCATATCTAGATCTACTTTGTATTCATTGTATTTACATTACATCTTTGCTACATTATTTCAAATTATTTTTAATCTTCCTTTCCTTTCATTACTTTGTGTATGAGCTTTATCTCTTCAAGTCCAACCTAGAGTATTCCAATTAGAAGAAGTCATAGACTCATGGGTTCCTTTGATCCTGAACCTCCCTTCTTTCCTAGGAATCTTGATGAAACCAACATGCATAATAATGATATGAATCCTATCATGGAGAAAAAATCTTCTCATTCCTCTCATGATGAAATGAAGCATTAAAAGTTCCTCCCACCCAAGTGCAAAAGCTTACTCATGAATTTGAAAAGTTAGAACATTGGTTATCTCAAGAGAATCATAACCCTGAAGCTCTTTCCATTATAGAAGGCTTAAAGAAACTCATTCATAATGATGAACATGGTATTAACCTCTTGTGTGGAATTTCCTATCTTATTGATCCCAATATTAAACCTTTTAAGGAATGTGCTCAAGAATTAGGCTATGTTCCCCCTACTGCAAGTGTTTGGACTTCGTTTCCCATCTCCACTTATATTTCTATTATTTACACTTATGCTCCACCTCTTATCACAACTTTAATCCAAACTTATAACCTCACACATGCGAGTCTCCCTAATCCTATTCTTCCTTCTCTTCCTATGAGTGTTCCATGTGTTTCATTGCCTTCATCTATGCCTTCTTATCACAGTTTTCCTTTTTCACATCCTAGTATTACTTCCAAAAATTATTCTACCATGCTTCATGCTTCTTCCAACATTCCCTTTGTTTCCCACAATATTCCTAATATTCCCAATGTTTCTCCTCCTATCATTTTTTCCACTGATTCTACCATTAATAGCTTAACTCAAACTGTGATGTCTTTGCAAGAACAACTTGCTTCTTTGACTCAATCCAAGCTCAACATTCACACATGTAATATTTATATCCCTTTGTCCATAGATATTATTCAAGTTGTTATTCCACAAAGTATTGAGATTCCTCATCTTGAGACTTATCATGGTAAGGGTGATCCTATAACTCATGTTAAAACTTTTCAAACCTTGTATAGTTATTTCTTTCACAACTATAGGTTCATGATAAAGTTTTTTACAAAAAAATTTCAAGACAAAGCTTTGCAATTATATTGTTCTTTGCCTCATTGTTCCATTAATTCCTTCCACAAGCTTGTTAATTCTTTTACTCAACAATTTCAAAATAACATTGGTCCTCAAATTTATTTGATTGATTTGATGCATTGTAAACAAGGCATTAAAGAACAATTTAGTGACTTCATTGGTAGATTTAAGCATTTGTATGCTCAATTTTCTTATCATGTGCTTGATGTTGATATACAACACATTTTTATTACTAATTTACAAAAAGACATTAGAGATAAGATACTCCTTACCGTTTTTTCTTCATTTTCATAATTGTGTGTAATGCTTCATCATTATCAATCTGAAGTGATTCAATTTAAGAGAAATACTCTAATGGCTCATGTTTCCATTGATAACAATGATGCTGCATCCAATTTCAATAAATTTTAGAAGACTAATAACAACATCAAAATCAAAAAATCATCCAACACAGTTGATGAACAAGTGGCAACAACATCCCAAGGTGTGGCTCCTTTGTCCTCTATGTTTAGACCTTCTCATATTTGTACTCCACTTTATGAATCTTTGCATAATGTGATGTTGAAGTTAATGAATACAAATATGATTAAACTTTGTCCTATTAAACCAATTTACCCATCCAAGCCACCTTCTAGATTCTTTGATCCCAAATCTTTTTGTCAATTCCACCATCAACCTGGTCATGATACTGAAAAATGCTATTCCTTGAAAAATGTGGTTCAAGACCTTATTAATTCTAATGCTATATCTATAGATGATGATATTAACCATGGAAACAAATTATTTGACTCTCCTAATAATAATTTTCAAATATACACTAATCCTTTTCTATCTCACTCAACCAATACTATTGAGCAACCTTATTCTTCCATGCACATTGATTATGATGATAAAGTTGATGAAGCCACTCATATTGTCAACCAAATTGAGTATGTTCCACCTCACCCTAAACTTAAAGCTCAAACTTAATCTCCACCTCAATCTTACATTACCTTTGATTCTACTGAAATAATTAAAGCACTTGATGGTCTGCTTTACATTGTTGCTAGGGTTGTTGGTATCATTCTTGTGGTACCCTTGTTGATCCCACTTGCATGGTGAATGTGATAACTAAAGAGCATATTTTTAGTAAATGATTGCATAAATATTTCTATGATAAATAAGATGTCTTGATTCAAACTTTAAATTATTTCCTTTATCCTTCCCATGGTTCCATTTCTTTTCCTATGGAAGTTGGTGGTAAAAATTTGGATACTAATTTCACAGTTATTCTGACTTCTAACCAATTTCAAGTTAAACTTGGTCCTCCTTGGCTTACCTCTATGAATGTTGTAGATTCTCCTATTCATAAATAGGTTAAATTTCCCCATAATGGAGAGATCATTATTGTTAACCATATTATTTATCAAGCTTCTATGTCATGAGACTGCATTGACCTTGATTCTTTTGGCCTTGCATTCTTCAACCGACTAAAGTCTGTCCTGATTGTCTTTTCCACTCATACCAAGCCTTTAAGATTCAAAATATTAGTGAACTTAGAAAACCTAAGCATGATCTTTGTTGTGGAATTCTTCCTACACCCTATTTTCCTCCTTATCCTTTTGTTCCACATCCTATTGCTTATACACATCCTATTATGATAATCTCTCAACCTAGTGTGGTTCCTTCAGTGCTTCCTCCTAAAGAAGGAAATGACCCAATATTGATTGATCCTATTCCAACCCAAATATCTAGCAAAACTAAATGTAACTATCATGCTCATGATCATCATTGCAAACATTGTGCTAGAGCCCGTGAATGTGCTTCCCAAAATACTTCTTCACCTCATACCCCTCCTCATACTTCACTTTCCTTTGACCACCCCATGCTTGAGCCTATGGAGGAAGTGGATTTAAACAAAGTTAAAATGAACAAATGTGACAATGCTATTCGTATATTGGATTCTATTACAATTAATATTGATAAAGAATATACTCTTGATGATTATGTTAATGAAAATAAAAATGATAGTGATTATAATGATATGCATGAGACTATTGATCTTGATAATGATTTACTAGCTATTCTTTCACAATAGTTATATATCACTCCTAATCCTAAACATAGTGACCTCTCTTCACAAAAGGATCCTTGTTTGCCTATTTTTATATTTGTTGTGCTTGTTGTTGCTCCTCTTGTGAGTTTCCCACATTCCCTAAACACTATATACTGAGATGGGGGGGCATGCGATATGCTGGACTAGCTTCTCTTGCACAGTGGATCCTTTATTTTCGTTTCTTGTTTGCTTGTTTTTCATTTTGTGTTTCCCCCATTATGTGTTGCTTGTTTTATGTTATGTTTAGATTTATTTAAACAACCCTTGTTGCTCGGTTGTCACAAGGTGATAAAGGAATCACCATGTCATAATCATTCGTCTATTTTTATCTTGCTTCTTCTATATGTTTTTACATGTTATGTTTTACATGTGTCATTGTTCATAAATGTGTCTTCGTGTTGTCTACTTTGGATGATGCAAAGTGGTAGCACCTATTCTTTTTGGTCTTTGTGATGTTGACCAAAATACTCTTCTTTGTAGCTCTTATGTTCCTTTCTTCCATTGTGTTGTAGTTCTACTTCCTTTGGGGAATGATGACAATTCATTTTGAAATAATTTTGATATACCTAAGTTATCATATGACCTAATGACCCTACAGTTGGTAGATCCCTTTGGTGCTCTTTTTTTCATGTACTCATTTCCCTTGATTTTTCCTTTCTTGGGGGAATTTCACAGTGGAAATATTTCTAGTGGATGCATGTACACTCCATTAAAGCTATTTCTCCTATTAAGGTGCTTGTAATAGCTATAATGTGGGAGCATACACTTTGCTCACATTTTGCACACACGCACTATCTTTTGATGATTCTTTACATTTTTGGATCCCTTATGGATATACAATCCTTAAGGATTGATCCTTCCTTTACATTTTTGGATCCGTTATGGACACACAATCATAAGGATTGATCCCTCCTTTTTTTCAATCCCTTATGGACATACAACCTTAAGGAAAGATCACTCTTTGTCGGATCCCTCAATTAAAATACAATCTTTAAGGATAGATCCTAGATGAATTGACTATCATGACACATAAACCCTACTAGAATTTTCAATGCCATATTTTGTGGCACTTTTATGTGGTCCACAATAAGACATATAATCTTACTGGTCATGGTGGTCACACTTTTCTTTTTTGTGTGGTTCACTGTAATACATACAATTATATTGGGGATAAGGTAAGCACAACTCTCTCTCTCTCTCTCACTCACTCTCTCTCTCTCTCTCATCTCTTATTTTTGGATTTGATGAGGACTTAAGTCACTTGGGGGCTTGATTTTTCCTTGTCTCCTTAACTTTGGTGACATCTATTAGTTTGCGGTGACTGATCAGGCAAGTACTGTACACTTTTATACAATTAGTGGGGTCAAGCATTTCCCTAGGTTGACTTGTCAAGCATTTCCCTAGGTTGACTTGTCAAGAATTTCCCTAGGTTTAATTGTCAAGAAAGTTTTAGGGTTAGTATTTTTCTATAAGAAAAATGGTGTTAGGGTTATGGCTTGTTGGAGTGAAGAAGTATTATAGCATTTGCAATGGTATTGAGCTACAAGGGATCATTGGTTCTAATCAGTTGAAGTTACTAAATAATAATATTGGACTCTCTGTTTGGTGGATGTATCCCAAGATTGGGTGAACCATGTTAAATCTATGTCTTCTTGTTCTACTTATGTTTTCTTTATTCCTTTGAATTATTGGTTATATTTGCATGTAATTATTATATTTATATCTTCTAATCCTAAAAAGATCATCTTATGCATTTGATCTACTTTACCATGAGCATGAGCTTGTCTCATACTCCCACTAAAGTAGGGGATAAAGGTATAGTTATAAGAAGTTATCACCAATTAATTTAGAATATCTAGGACCTATTGGGCCCCATTTTAGTGATCTCCTAGATTTTGGATGCATTTATTCTTAATTTTCCCACTTTTGTCTTCATTTTTTCTTGAGCCTCTTAATACTTCTTGGACCATGCAAATTTTGCCTCAAAATTTACCCTTCTGGATATAGGTCAAACCTGGTTTGACCTATTCTAGGTATAGGTCAAACCAATTTCAACCTATACCTCAGGGGTTTAAATTTGGTGGGTTTTGGGCCTGATGCATAATATTTTTATTTTCCCGCATAGCACTGTTGGCCTCAACAAAATTGAACCCTAAAATCACTATAAAAGGAGGCCTCTTCCCTTCATTTTGTAATTTCATTCATGATCTATAATATACATTAAAGCATTAAATCCCAAGGTAATTTCAAGAAAGAAAGGATTTGGCTCCAAGATTTGAAGGCTATCTTCTATCCATCCATTCCAAGGAATTCTTCTATTGTGTGAATCTATCTCTCATGATGGATTAGTGGAGGAATTCCCAATTGAGCAAGAGGATCCATATCCATTCTTCTTTCCTCTCATTCTCCCTTAAAGCATATAAAGAACACATACATCCATTATCTATGATTTGGCAAGTGTAGATCTACTACATTGGTGAAGACATCCTACATTCTACAATTCAACATTCAATCAAGCAAGTATACATCTTTATGGATATAGTGGATCTATATCCATCCACAAGGGTTTGACAAGAAATGTGAATACTTATATTTGTCTTTTTTTACATGTTTTAATTATTTCATTTAAAGGTTAATTCCTAAATGGGGGCTTGACCAAGGCAAGCCCCTTTCCCCCAATAATTTCCCCTTATCTTGTGTGCATGTGTAGATTCACGGAGTTTTGAATTCAGAATTGCATATCTAGAAGTGCAATATTGGTCACAGTCTTGAGACCTTAAAATTTAGACCTCCGGGGTATAGGTTGAACCGCCTTGAACATATACATGGGTATAGGTCAAACCAAATTTGACCTGTTCCTGCAACACTCTAATTTTCATAGAAGAGAGCTCCAACCTGTAGCTTTCCAGATCTTGATCTATTTCTAGTTTCAGTTTAGTCTGACAGGGTTTCTACAGATCTAAAGTTGCATCCTCTACTAGCCTTTAAGGTGAGTTCTTCATCATCCTTTTTATTCCATAGTTCTCTCTTTGATACACTAGATTTGATATCTTTTTGTTCTTCATTGCATGAGTATTTTCTTTACTTTACTTGCACAGATACTACATTCCCATTCTATCATTTATACACACAGAAAGAGATCCTAAAATCATCACATCCCTCAAGAATAAATCATGCATTAGCATCCCTACATCCTCTTGGGTTGTGCTGATCATATCTAGTCCAATAGGGGTCATATTTTAGATCCATTTTCAATGTACATGCATGACTTGGTGGTTTACTATTGATCACTATTTCACCATATACACTTCATTAAATTTTGTGCTCTTATTAAGGTGGTTGCAATTACTTTAATGTAGGGGCATACACTTTGCTTCTTGTTTCACATTTTGTACACACATATACAATTATTCAATTTAATCTCTTATGTGGATGGCTAAGGAGACAAGAGTTCCTTGGACCTATCCTTTAAATTACATTATCATGACCTGTGAAAATTATCCAATAGATCCCTTTGCAGACTATTCTTTCCTTATGATTGATCTCTCTTTTCCGGATCCCTTTCAGAGACAATGTTTTCTTTAAGTAGTTGTCCTCTTTTGGTAGATTTTGTAGTGGATTATGCTTAGCTTGGTTATCATTTTTTATGGGTTGATTAGCATAACACAATTTTATAGACTATCAATTCCATCTTTTGTAGCAATATTCTCTGTTTTCATGGAGCATAGTAAGTCAAAACCTTACTAGGCCTCTCTCTCTCTCTCTCTCTCTCTCTCTCTCTCTCTCTCTCTCTCTCTCTCTCTCTCTCTCTCTCTCTCTCTCACACACACACACACACACACACAGTTTTGTTTGTTTTTAACATGGTTTTGGATTTCACGAGGACCTAAGTCACTTGGGGGTTTGATGTCTCCTTGTCTCCTTAATATTGATAATTTTTTCCAATGTTATGATCTACTTTACCATGAGCGTGAGGTAGGATCATACTCCTAATAAAGTGGGGCTAAATTTACCATCCTAAATTTTAAGTAGTTATAATTAGATGCTCAATTATGCCCCATTTTGACATTCTTAATAGTTCATGTCAATTATTCTTTATCCAACCCCATATTGCCTACATTTCCAAGTTTATTTCCATCATTCTAACCCCCAATTTGAATTTTTGTCTTTTTTGGTAGGGAGAGGATACACTGAGTGTCCTCTTCTTGAGAAGATGACACCTAGGTCATCCTCTTCCCCGATGTTTTCCTGAAATTGTAATCGAAGGAATGTCTTATTGATTTAACAAGATTTCTAAATTCCAATCAACCTCCTTTGAGTTTTGAGCTCCAAACTATTGTGAGAGATATACAATCAACCCATCTCTCCTCATTTTGGTAACCATGATCAATATCTCAATTTCTTTCTGAAAAATTTACATCCAAGCATTCAAGATCAAGATTTGAAGCATTGTTAATAATCCAAAGAATCTTTGAAGGAAACCTTCTCTATTGTAGAAACCTTCTCTCCCATTATGTCCAAGTAAGACCTCAATCAAGAAAGAATATCCTTTGTCCATATATATATTTATTCATCCATGGATTCTTCAAGGAAAAAGACAATCAAGCATAACAACATTGAAGATCTTTGAGGAGTATTAATAGATCTATGCATTTGTGAAAGGAACCCTTGCATATTATGTATATTATAAGATTCAAATTCAACATACAAATACATTAAAGCAACATACAAGCATCTTCATAGAGACCACACTATCAATATTAGTTTATGGATGTATAAGCATTTATAAAATAGATCTAATATTTACTTTACATTAACATGCTTTCTTTTCATGTAATTTCATTTATATTTCAAGGTTGATTCCTCAACCAGGGTTTGACTAAGGAAAAACCCTTTCTACTCAACATTTTCCCCATTTTTTTGTGTGTAGGAACAATCGATATTCACATCATTTTGGATTTAGAAAGTACATGACCAGATGAAAACTTTGAACCTAAGTTTAGTCAAAAGCAGTGGGAACATGATGCCTCAACCACCCTCTTCCTAGGAAAAAGATTCCCTAGGTGCCTTATTCCCTAAAAAACAACATCAAATTGAAATCATAGGTTAGTGGTGCTATCTAGTTAGTATTTTTGGTACCTGTATGGAGCTATCTATCATTCTTTGTACTGTGTATTCTACAACTTGTCGTTTTGCTTAATTTGTCTCTTATCTTGCATTATTCAATCATATTTCCTTAATCAATTCTCATAATTCCACAATAATGAAGGATCATTGCACTCTCCTATCATCTAAGTCCTACTTGCGCTTAGTGGGTCATCTTCCTTCTAATTGTGAAATAAATAATTGGTTAGATGTTGCACTAGGGAACCACTCTAGAATCCCGCGTTGTTTTGCCTAAGCATGTCATCTTTCCTTATTGTATAGGTATAATAGATTCAACGAGTGCTTTATCTAAGATAGATTTATGTCCAAGAGATAAGTGTAAGATCTCAAGTATGGACATTTACACGAGTGTCTTCCCTAAATTCTCTAAGAGGTTATATTGTATAGTGGGTGTAGAGGGCTTGGAATTGTAAACACCCAAAAATGGTCTAGTAGACTATGAGCCCCTTTACAAACATTAAAATTTAAATACTAGACTATATCTTGCGCTTAATCAAATTTTCATATTTATTTAATCTCTTATTTTCTTGATCAAATCACTACTTGATCATTTATTTGATTATATCCTAAAGTTTGAGCACTTTATCCTAAGCTTTATTTAATTAAGAGAACATGCTCCCTCTTAATTAAATGAAAACCTTTTAATTAAATAATAAATCCACCTTATCCTATGTGTGCACATGAAAAAGGAATTTCCTAATTTAAAATAAAAATAAAAGACTTTTTGTCTACACATTGAATGTACACTTTCCAAGATGAGTGGAATCTCCTTTTGCTTCTTAATCCTAGCCACTCATTTCTTTTGCCTCTTAATCTCCTTCACTCCCACCAAAACCCTACCTAACCTTTAATCTCAGCCACTCATTTTCCACCTCTTAATCCTAGCCCTTCATTTTCATATAAATTCTATAAAAGGAGGATCTCTCCTCACTCTCGAAAAAAGGATAATAGATTACTCACTCATGTTATGCTATCACTTTGTTTACTTGCATTCTTAGAGCATTCTTGAGCACTCTTGCATTCTAAATTATTATTTCCTTATTGTATTTAGCTTAAATCACATAGATTAACTAGGAGGTATTCTAATCTTTCTAGATTATCTTTTCTTTCCTTTCTCTTGCATTTGCATCATAGCTTAGTTCTTGCATTTTATCTTAGATTATCTCTCATTTGCATTATCATTTGACTATTCCATTTTATGGTGCACCTTTCAAGGGTCTTTAAGGTTCATTTGAGAGCCACCATTCACACTATCTTGGATTATTGCACGTTATAAATAGGAAGCTATAAGCCACTTCTTGAGACTTCCTTAGTCATGGATTCTCTCAAGTGTAATAGTTTATAGAAGTGTGTCATTTTAATCACACATTTTTTGTGCCCACTATGGGGTTTATGCCCCTAATTTTCCTTCATTTTATTTGCATTTTTAGATTGTCTAATCTTTACATGGTTATTTTATTGAATTTTTTCAAGGATAACCCTTGTGTAGGTTAAGATGAAGACAAAATCCTAGGGTTTTTTGAAATATTTGATCATATCTCACAAATGGCTTAGAGTTTGGGTTTGAAATGTTTATTGTAGATTAAGGATGGCTCAAAGGTGTCTCAGTCTAAAAAATGGATTTTTTGGATCATATTTTCGCAAGTTATAATTCTTTTATGATTTTTCATGAAAATTCATTTCTGGTCACAAATCAGCATATTTTTTTAGAAAAACTTACATTTTTGGAAATCTCTGCAAATTCTACAGCGGGTATGTTCTTTGTATTTTTGGTTTTGACAAAAAATAATGGCTTAAAATTTGGATCCTTGAAAACTAGTATGTTTTTATAATAGGGTCTCTAGGGCACAAATTAAGGTATTTTTCTTAAATTCTTACATTTTTGGAAAGCTCTCAGATTTTTATTAGGGTCTTTTCTTTTCATTTCTATTTTTGGGGCCAAAATTATAGCAAATAAATCAGATCTTGTTGACTAGGTCAAATATAAACAAAAAAATGTGATGAGCTTGCACTTTATTTCCAACTTCATTTCATTGCATCTTGCATTCTAGGGTTACTAATTAGGTTTTATTGTAGGATTTTGATCTTTTTTTTTGTCTTCTAATAGTGGTTTTACAAAAAATTTGGCCAAGACAAAAGCATTAAGACTACTAATCCATTTGCTTTGGAGGACGTTGTTGAAGACTTGAAAAATCTAAAACTACTCACATCATTTGTTTTGCAGGTTTCCTTGGAGAAACAAATAAATATTATGTATTTGTTTATTCATTTTGTTGGGCACCTAGCTTAATTAGGAAGGTTCATTTCTTTTGGTTAGCTGAGTAGTAGGAGAGTATGCTCTTATCTATTTAGAGATAATTAGTAATCTAGACCTACTTGATTCATCACTTAGAAATGAATCTTGGATAAATAAACATGTGCTTGATTTGTTTGGGATACACTATGGAGTAGGAGAGTATGATCTTTTCCTTATGAAAAATATAAAATCTTGACCTCCACTAGCTACCCATTTACTTTTCTTGCATTTACCTTTAGAGGGCCTGCCAAGAGAGAAATCTTTTGGGAACGACCCAAGTGGGGAACAAGCGAACCTGGCTACTCCATCCCACTATAATAAAAATATTCCTTCAATCCAAAGAGAGGGAAGACTTTTCTATCTATAATTTTAATATATATTTATGTGTAGGGCCTAGTTTCCTCAATATTGCTAAGCAAGACTACACTTCACTAGGCGCTTGTAGGACCATTTTTGGTCTCAATCTTGTTTAGAAGACTACAAGGGGAGTACATTCAACTTGTATAGGGCCGAGAGGTCTCAATATTGCTTGCAAGACTATGCATTTTGAGTTCTTGTAGGAATATAGGCCTCAATTTTTCTTGCAAAACTACAAGGGATAGTCATGAACAAATGTCCTTACTAGACATTTTTAGATAGAAGCTACCCGAATCACCTCTGAAAGTATCATAATATTTTTGAAAGGATCGATCCAAGTGGATTACCTAGATCACCTAAATATTTTACCCTCACCATATTTATTCCCAAGGGCATTCTAAAGCATGATTGTTTCATGAGGGAGCCTATGTGATTTGAGCATTGAGCCTCTTTTCAAAACCTGCAATGTGCATAGTCTTGGAAACATCCAACATCACTTTTGTGTGAGGCCAAGGAATATCAAGTGCGGGAAAATATTTTGATACTAAACCAAATTTTCCTTAGATAGCTTATGTTTGATGTGTCTTCAATCATGTTAAGACCCGTAGAAATCATTTGAGCATACACATGATGATACTATTCATAGGGTTTTTCATTGAGACCTCACAAATGCTTGTATCATGAAAAGTTGTTTTGTCCCTTGCTTGATTGTTTGAATAATAATGTATGCATCACATTTGCTTTGAAAACTTGATTCTGAACTTCAAACTTTTTGTTACAACAGGAATTTCTTACTGTCACAAATTGCGAATCGGTCGAAACAAGGTTTCTGGGTCAAAAAATTGCTCTTTTATGTTTTTTGTCTCAATCTCACCTGTAGTAGTGAGAAATATTGCATGAATGTCATCTAGTTTATTGAGGTCTATAGTACAGTTTTTGATCCAATTGGTTTTGGCCTTTAATTTCCTCTTAGTTGGTTTAAGAAGTTTATACTTGACTATGTCTAGTCTCTTGGTCTGAAACTAGCAGGTTAGGGACTGCCTTTAGTTGAAAAAGATCACCTAGATATCATGGTTACATTATTTATTAGTAAATTTGTTCACTTTTCTATCTCTTTTGGCTATGTTTATCCTCATCTTGACGCTATCTCTTGACTTAAGTTACAAGTGTCGTACATATGGATCTTACCTGCAACTTGGGCACTTTGTGGTAAGTCATCTTAATCTTATGTTACTCTCTTTTAATTTTGACAAATGAACACTTTGCTCTTCTAGGGTGGACATAAATTTGTCTTGTGTCATCTTAATTAGCTCTTTACATTCTCATTCATGTCAGTAACAACTAGATATCATATTAACCAAGGAAAGCAACCTCCAATTAGCTTTTTCGAATTACCTTTTCCTACTAGGTGTCAGTATCATCAAGACAAAGAACCTCAAGTTACCTTCGACAAAGAGGAGGATAGTACCTAAGTTTGGTTTGATCCTTTTGGAAGCACCTTTGATAGAACCTACGAGACATGTCTTGCCTCATCAAGATCTGAAAATAGTTTATCTCTCACCATGTCTAGAGAGGAGCATAACAAGTGATTGAATGATCTCTTTGAACACAATCAAAGGTTAAGACAAATGGAGTAACAAAGAAAGGCTTACATTGAGGAATAAGAAACCCATTTGGCTCAACAATTCAATACCAATTTCCTTGTAGATCATGGGAATAGTACACCTCCAAGATCTCCCCCAAGGTCACAACACAATGTATTTGATTCACCTCCAAGATCTTCACATTCTAGGTCTAACTCTTAACATGGAAATAATGTGGAGCATTAGATTACTGCAGAAGAGCTCCTAAACTTTCAATAAGATGACCATTATCAAAGAATGATGTTAAAAGCATTGTAACAAAATGGTGATCAATATTTCATGCACTTGGCTTCTAAAGGGATGAAAATCCCTCATGAATTTGATGTTGATGGATTGATTTGAAGAAGAGAACCCTCGCCTTTGGAAGTTGCAATCAAGGAAATACAAAATTTAAATAATGAAATGTCAAACTTAAAAAAGGAAAAGGAGAATCCTAAGTCAATATTTTCTATGGAATCCATATGCGCTCTACCTTTTGACAAGCGTCTATACATGATGGCTTTTCCAAGAGATATTGAGATTCCTAAGTATGACAAGTATGATGGAAATGGGGATCCACATGACCATGTCCGAGAATTCTATGCTTTGAGTATGGAATTTATGCATGATGACAATTATCATATGAGACTCTTTCCTATGAGTCTAAATGACCAAGCCATGGAGTGGTTCACAAAAATCACACCTCCACTCAAGTCTTTTGATGAGTTAGTGCAAAGTTTTATTCAACAATACTCTTATAATATTCAACACCATGTGATGATTCTTGACCTATGCAACATCAAACAAAAACAAGGTGAACCTTTTGGTAAATTATTGCAAAGATGGAGAAAGATACACTCAAGATACCCACGACAACTTATAGAAAATGAGAAGATTGATATCTTTGTTAATAATCTCATACTTGAGTTGTATAATGATCTTAGAAAGCAAGTCTTTTTCACCTTTAATGATATGATTGAAAGTGCTTTCCAAATAGAGGACATTTTGGCCAAAAAGGGTGAGATCACATTGAGCAAGGATAAGTCCACAAATGGTAATGGATATAACAAAGACAAGAATAATCCTTGGACTAAGAACAAGCATGTGGTCAATGATAGTTTTATTGACTAGTCTCAACCTAAAGAGCCCATTTTCAACTTGGATAGTGCTATCCTAACAACCAAACAAAGAGAAGTAAAAAGATCCAATGACTCTAATAAGGCTAAATATTCATGGGCACCTAAGTCTAAATGTGATTTTACTCCCTTGGGAGATTCATATAATGTGATACTTAAGACTTTACTTGCCAAAAAGATTATCACACTACCTAAATATGCTAAACCATACGATCTAGAGGTGAAATCTAAGTGGTGGAATGACAATCATTATTGTGAGTATCATAAGAACAAAGGACACAAGACCGAAAATTGCATAAAGCTAAAACATGTCATTCAAGATCTTATTGAGGATGGTAAAGTTGGAGTGGATGGTCTTGTTGAGAATTTTGATCATAAGACCTTTAAAGAACCATTCCCTAAGTATGACAAAGGAGAAACATCAAATAAGGATGAGGGAGCTAAGATCAACTATACTTATGTGAGCAGTAACAACGTTATCAATATGCTTGAACCTATGATTGAAAACGTTAACATGATGAGACCTAATGGACCCAACTATGATTCAGATATTGATGAGGCACCTAAGGTTATCTTAAGAGGTATTGGTTCTTCCACAAAATCCCAATCTTACAATGAGTGTAACCACATGATCATGCTTAGAGGTGTCCACTCTCCTTCACATAGTGAAAGTTTAAATGTTGTTACTAGGAGTCACCCCAAGGTTATGCTTTGAGGTCCTAATTCCTCCAAGCAAGCTAATCCTAAGAAAGTGGCATCCTCTTCCAAGAAATCCTCTACTTCCAATAATTCAAACTATAATCTAGTAGATCAACTTCAACGTACTCTAGCCCAGATTTCAATATTTGAGTTGCTAGAATTATCACCTATACACAAGGATATCTTAGAGAAAGCTTTACAAAAAACAAATGTCTCCAAAGACATTGATACTAATCATTTTAAGACCATGGTTAATCACATTGCTGCTTCACATTACCTTTCATTTTATGAACAAGACGACAAGTCTTTAATTCATCCCCATAACTTTGCCTTAAATATTGAAATCCAAATCTACCGAACCTGAGTCAAACACGTGCGGATAGATAATGGCGCTGGGTTAAATATTTGTTCTTTTAGTGTGATTAAGCAGTTGGGATTTTTAGAGTTCACCATTGATCCAAGGAAGAAGATTACTATTAGAGCCTATGAAAAAATTGAAAGGTCTTCCAAAGGATTGATTGTGTTACCTATTGGGGTTGGTCCAGTAGAAAAAGATGTGGTCTTTCAAGTTCTTGATATTCCTCTGGCATACGACATATTTATAGTAAGACCATGGATCTGTGATATGCAAGCGGCTCCCTCTACCTACTGTAACCACCCTAATTTGATCTACTCTAACCAGAGACCCTATTTTCCCTAAGTGTGATCATACCCCTAATTATGTCAAGACAATTACTCAATTAATTGGCATAATTCATTTAAATCAATTTAATATCCTAAAATAAAAGTGATCTCATCACTAACTCACATTAATTACATTGGTATATTTTCTTAAATAAAAATAATTAAATACATGGATAAAGTAGTTCTGATTAAGTAAAAACAGGTTTTACAAGGACCCGAAACCTTTACAAAAAACCAAATAGTTCAGCAGGTTTTACAAGGACCTGCAACCTAGAGTTTAAAGATAAATAGTATAAAGCAGAAACAACTATGCCTAAGCACCATAAAAGGAAGGAACAAAAAAACAATGAACTAAACAGAAAAAGTCCCAAAGAAATAACAGAAGACAGCAGGGACAGCAAAAAACCCAACCAGGATAGAAAAAAGAACAGCTACATCTCTTTTACCAGCTCCTCAGCTTCGACGACCATGATTTTCATGTTGTTGACTGAAGTTTTCAGCTCCTTTGTTTCTTTGTCCTCCTTAGGACTCTTTTTCTTGGCACTGGCTCTGGTTCGCGATCCCGGTCCCGTATTCTCCACTATGCTGTTGTCTTTATCCTTGTTGATCCTTTCCAGTTTATCCATAAGAATTTGTGCATGACCACAGTAGGCTTTAAGGCTTATGAGACATTGTTCCCCTATTTTTTTAATGGATGCCTCTAGTCTTTTAACTTTTTTATGCAGACTCTTAATTTATTCCTCCTTGTTATCCTTTTCCATTCTATCTTTAATATGTTTAATTTGTTTCTCCATGGTTTCCACCTTGTTGGCATACTCAGCCTGAGCTTCCAGTTGCCAACAACTTCTTTCATTTCCTTCAGACACTCTGCCATAGGTTTTTCCCCAATCCCCATTCTGTTGAGAATTTTAATGTCCTCCTGTGTTTCTCAACTTGATTTTTCAAAATAACCTGATCAATAAACATATTATTAATCAACCCAGAAAAACCCTCGATAATTCCTTTATTGTCTTTCTTATTAAGATCCCCTTTTTCCACATTATCGGGATAATCCTTGAACCCAGAATCAACATCTCTATTCTGGTCCAGAAAATCAACCTCCTTCTGAGTATCAATCTTCATCTCCCTTGATTTGTTCAAAGTGTCCTCTTTTTCATTTTCTTTGTTATCTTTATCCTTAGTCTTCCTCTTATCAGGGGTAGTGTCTTCCTCGTTGGAAGTAAGAACAATTCTTTTCCTGCTAGTGTTATTGTTTCTGCAAGTATCCTTCCCCTCAACTCTTTTCCTTTTTTTACCCTCCTTTTTAATAGTTTCGTTATCAGCCTCAGTTTCAGAATCCCCAATCTGGGTATTCTTTTGTTTCTTCTTTTTATTAACAACCCCAATTTCAATCTCAGTCTCTGAATCAGCAATCTGGGTTTTCTTCTGAGTTTTCATTTTTCCTTTTTGTTTTCTACTGTCTTCCTCCCATTCCTCATCACTTTCCTCAGTTTCTGACCCTTCATAGCTAGATTTCTTCTTCTTTTTAGTAATACCCCTCTTCTTATTTTTAGGAGTAGAGAAGCCTC
>MU227371.1:186641-201679 GCA_018584345.1 Thuja plicata | reverse complement strand
TGTGGTTGCAATATCTTTGTTAAAGTAGTTAACGAATCTGAAATTGTAAGGGTTTAAAAGAATTTGCACAATACTTTCCTATAGAGATTAGCGTAGGAAGCTGTTTCCGCACTTGAGTTTCCTTACACACCTCACATGGATCACCAAAGATTCAATCTCCACCTCTCTTAAAAAATCAATCTTGACCTCTCATTCCTCAAATTATTCTATAAAAGGAATAAATTTTGAGCTCAATGGGCCCCTAATTTTTAGAATTTCATTTTGCAATCTTATTCTATCCTAATTTCTTAGAAATCTAAATGCATTTTAGCTCAACATTCTTATAAACTTCATAATCTTTCATTTGGAGCACTAAAATGAAATTTTCATTTACATTTAGCTTCCATTCTAAGGTTGTATATGTCACTGATTTCAGCATAATCTGAGGGCAATTATGATCTAGATTACACTCCTTTTAGATAGGAAGCAATATGTCACTTTTAGTGATTTATATGTGCATTTACTCTAATATTTTATGTTTTATCACTAATCTAATGACATATTGAATTGTTGTGTTGCAGCTTGCGGGTAAAATAAATACACACATTTTTGGCACCCACCGTGGGGAAAATCCTCAAATTTCTCCTTATTTTTAAGGCTATTTTCACTCATTTGTGTTCTCTATTTTCAGGTATAGAGTTGCATTTAGTGACCAAAGCTTGCCTTTAGTTGCAAAGGCTCACATTTTGGAAAGGTCATTCATCCAATATTTCCTTCATCGCATCCAGTAGATCACAGATCGCATCCAGCGAAAGCTCGCATATGGTAATTTTTGCATTGTCTTTAGTTGTAAAGGCTCATTTTCAGGATCCTTAATCGCATACTGGATTTCTAGGGTCGCATTCAGGAAATACAATCATGTTTGGTTATATTATTTGAAAATATTAAATTTTAACCAATAATCTTCTAACCATGACTGTTTCTGTGTTTTAAGAAACCTACAACCTTCTTGCAGATTGTTGTAAGAGACTTTTTTGTCAAAAAGCTAGAAAGAAATTACTAATTCATGGTTTGCAGGTTGCCAAAGCGTTCAACCTAACTATATTTTTTGCAAGCTTTCAAACTTAAGTAAATTTTATTTCATTTGATAAATTGATCAGAGGATTGTGCTCTTTTCCTTCAAGGAAAATCATAAACTCAAAAGTCAATTTAGAATTTGATAAGAATTTGGGGAAATGAACAAGTAAATTTTCTAAAGTTGGAAGTAATCGAACAAGAAAACTCATGAAAATTGGGGAAATTGAACAATCAAACTTTGCTTACATGTTTTTTCAATTCTTACAATAGGCACTTAAAATTGGATTTAAACACATTTCTTGGTCAACTAGAGGATTTGCTCTTTTTCCCAAGTTGGAAGAATCAAACACTCGTCATAGAGGATTGAGTTTTGAGTTATAAAATCTGAGGAAATAAACATGTTTGACATGCTTGTGGGATAAAATGACATGGAATAGGAGAGTATGCTCTTCTTCTTTCAAATAATCAGAAATATAGACTCACAAGTCGCCAATCCTTTTTAATTGCTTTCAAAACATTAGAGGGCCTATCGATTGAGGAAAAAATCTCCCAGGACTGACCCAAGTGTGGATAGGTTTTACACCAACCCTTCCAACTCACTATAATCAATATGTTTCCTTGTAGGCCAAAGCCTTGAAAGACATAGTCAGTTTTGTTCTTGGAATTTCAACATCATTCCTTGAATATGCTTAAGTGTGTGTGGAGCGGAGCCGCTTGAATCTCACTTGTGAGACTACACACTTTTGAGTATTCATAGTGATATACGCCTTAATTTTTCCTTGTGCAATTCTATGGGGGATGATTGCGAATGGATGCCCATAATTAAATAACACTTGTAATAAAAAACAACCTAGTTTATCTCTGAAAGGGTGATAATCTTTGTGCAAGGCAATTAGTAATTTCCTCAAGATACTCATCATTTTGTTCCCTCACTTGCATTTTGATTCAGATAATATGACATCATGACTAGAGCCATTGCATGCTTGGTGATGGCCATATTCTTATTAGCATGTGAGTGTGTACCTGAGTCTATGAGCAAAGATTTTCACTCTATGCCTAGAATCTAGGAAATAGGGATGTGTTTTGTCACCTTAACGAACATTGATTGATGTATCCTAAAACTCACTAAGAAGATAAATTCCTCAAAACAAGCAATAAATTTCAATCCCTAATATACATTTTGTTCAAAACCTCTCTAGAAAGTCTCAAAAAAACCCTGTTATTAGACAAAATTTCATGTACTTCGAGACAAACTGACATCAAAATTGAAAAACTATCAGAGGCTCGCATCTGGTCAGTTTCAGATTGCATTTGGTTGCATAGGCTTGCATTTAGGGAACTTCATCGCATTTTGTAAATCATGCCTCACATGTGGGAAATAGGATCATATTTTGTCTGCATAAGCTTGCATCTTGTATTTCAAAGCTTGCATTTAGGGAGTCGTTGATGACATGTAACTGATTGAATGTTTAAAGATGTTAAGTTGATCACCGAAATGCAGAAAGATAATGCAAGACATTAAATCAGTTAATGGATTGTATTGTCATTGATGTTAACTTGATATAATATGATCAGTTATATACAAAGTATCAAAAGACTTCAGAGAATCAGAAAGATAAAGATTATGCTTTCAGTCATGCATAAAAGACCAGCTTTCACTAAGTGACCACAAACACCGACGGTTAGTGGAAACCGATGAACAAAGAAACCTGAGAGAAAAGTCACAGTGATGCCCGAGCAAGAAAACCAACAAGAATTATCAATGAGCAGAATTATAAGCATTACCGACGGCCAAAATTACAGTTTTACCCGACAGACAGACAACCCCGAAGGAGAAGCCTGAGGAGAACTGAATCATTGACCGAAGCTTTCAAAGAGTTAAAACACCAAAATTAACTGAAGTCCAAAAATGACAAAATACTTAGCTGGTAGAGCTAAAGATAGACATAAATGGTTGTTAACATTGTTTTCATCGACAAGTTAAATCCAGAGATAAGTAAAAGATTTAAATTTGTTTTATCTAGTTGTCATGGAGAAATCTATGGGATAAAACTTATGTAAAGCTTTAAAGAAAGATTGGATAATATTGCAGATCACGCCAAGAACAAGAAAATCAAGAAGTGAGAAATGGTGATATCATATCTATAAAGGGACAATCTAATTCATTATGAATTAAGGGGAGTGAATAGAGAAAGACGATGCTGAAGAGAAACTGATGAAGAACAACTTCATACAGTCCTGATCAATCAAGTTGAGGAAAGAGATAAAGATTTATATGGACACCGAGCAACAAATAAGCACAACATCACCAAGAAGAAAGAAGTGGAGCAAAGATATTGAAAAGATATGTTGATCAGAAAGGTATAATGAGCTTATTGAGCAACCTGGTGGATTTCCTTGACAAATAATGAGGACATGGTTTGCAAATTGAAGAAGGATTTGTATGGACTTAAATAAACACCTATAGCATGGTATGCTAGATTAGACATGTATTTACTTCATCTTGGTTTCAGAAAAGGTAATACAAACAATAATTTGTACTTAAGAACTAGTGACGATGGAATCTTAATAGTTGGAGTTTTTGTAGATGATATCATTTTTGGAGGTAATGATGAAATGAGTAAGAAATTCTCTAAGGAAATGGAAAATGAATTTGAGATGTCAATGACTGGTGAAATGAAAAATTTTTTTGGGTTGCAAATTAATCAGAACAAGAATGGTATTTTTATTTCTCAAACCAAGTATCTTAAGGAAATGTTGAAAATTTTTGGAATAGAAGAGTGTAAACCTGTTGGAACACCTATGGTTATTGGTTACAAGAATACTACTAATGATGAATTTCGTAGTGTTTTTTAGACCAAGTACATATCCATGATTGGAGGATTACAATATCTAACTCATACTAGACCAGATATTTCTCATGCAGTTGAAATAGTGGCAAGATATCAAGAAGATCCTAAAGAAACTCAGCTTTCTACAGTAAAGAGAATATTTAGATATCTGAAAGGAACACTGGAATATGGCTTATGGTATGTAAAATATGATGATTTTGTTTTTCATGCTTATACTGATGTTGATTGGGTAGAAAGTGTTGATGAAAGAAAGAGTACAAGTGGTGGTGCATTTTTTCTTGGGAAAAGGCTGGTGTCGTAGGCTCAATCTTGTTCCACAATCTCAAATTAACAAGGGGGTTAGTAGCACCAATTTGCAATGGGGGAGATCAGTCAATTACCACTAAGAATGAAACTATGAACAATAAAATGAAAATAAATCAAGGAGGAACACAAACAAATGCAAACCAACAAATCTCAAATCTTCTATTGTCTCTCTCTACTCCTTCTGAAATGCTGTGTGTGTGGTGCTCACTATTGGTATCGACAATGTCTATGACTTGGGAGCATTGAGAATATGATATTGAATGTGTGATCGCAAGAAATCTTGATGCGTGAACCAATCTGACACAGTAAGGGCGCATGAAATCTTGAAATCCTAGATCCTTCAAATGGTTATGAAGGGTTGATTATAAAGAATATGGAAAATGATTTGGATGGTTGAGATTGATCCCAGAGTTTGGAGAAAGAATGGTTCGGATCAAAAGGAATTGGGGAAGTAATCAGTAAACTCCACCTCTTCAACTAGGAGAAAATAGGTGATATTTTAGTTAACTGAGGAGCAACAAGTAAACTCCACCTCTTCAACTTGGAGAGAAGAGATAATATTTTAGTTAACTGAGGAGCAACCAGTAAACTCCACCTCTTCAACTTGGAGAGAAGAGATAAAGTTTGGTTAATTGAGAAGCAACTAGTAAACTCCACCTCTTCAACTTGGAGAGAAGAGGTAATGTTTAGTTAACTGAAAAGGTTATCATGAGTTACCTTTTTGAACTTGAGAAATGATTTATTTAAATATTTAATTTATTTTTGTAATTAAAGTATTCAACATGTGAGATAATTGAATTCTTTTTGGATTTAGAATTGAATTATTGAATGAAATTAAATTAATTTTATTAGAAGAAATAATTAATAAATTTAAATATTTAGTTTTAAACTTTAGGTAATTGAATTTAATTAATTAATGAAGATTAATCAATTAAGGTTAATTAATTAAATAAAATTATTTATTTAATTAATTTTGGGGATTTGATTAGATGATTTGGGGAATGAAATTAGAAGAAAATAGATGATTAATTAATGATTAAAAAACCATTAATTAATAGATGAAAAATAGTGTTTGTAATGTAAATTCGCAAGTATGTCCATTTTAGGGTGTCTACATTTGCCCCTCTTTGATACAATGTGATTCATCACGTTGTGTCAAAGAATTTTCAGATTTGATCCTACCCCAGCTTGTCCCAGTGACAACAGGTGGACTATATGCCACCTCAACAAATTAAGCATAGAAAATGCTTTAGATGAGCATTAATTTGTTGAAAATGTGAATCACTATATGATGATGATGATGATGATGATGATGAATGCATTCCTATGTTAGTTATGATGTTATTGATGATGGATGCCTTGATTATATGATCCAATATATACATGTTTTGGATTTTTCTTATGCAATAAATGAATGCAATCTACTATGCACAAAATATCTGAGTAAATGCATATGTTAGTTAGAAGAAAGTTAGTATGAAGTTATCTCTAGAATCGATTGATAGATTGGACTGGTAGATAGGATGGGTGACACAAGTCACTGCCAATTTTTCCAATTTTGTTCATCATTGCATCTTATTATGAAAATGGAAGAGAATCCAATGCACCCAGATATTCTCATCTGGATATCGCTATGATCTCTTGATAACCAGAAGGAATAGAGAGATTGAACATAAAGAGAACCGAATGCACCCAGATATTGACCATCTCGATACCACTATGTTCTCTAATTTTTAAAAGAAAGAGATCCAAATGCACCCATATATTGACCATCTGGATACCGCTATGATCTCTGATTTTGAAAAGAAAGAGAACCAATGCACCCAGATATTGACCATCTAGATACCGCTATGAACTCTATGAAATCCAAAATAAAAGAAAAACAAAGATAGAAATCCAATGCACCCTGATACAAACCATCTAGATATCGCTATGACTCTAATGGTAGGAACAAGAAGATAACATAAAAGGATTGTTCAATTATTTTCCAGGGTTAAGCTCAGATCGTGGAACTGCGCAGCTGCCAGATAGGTGACAGCTCCTACCACATTTATCCTAAATCATCATTGCCCCAGAATCAAAATAAAACATTCCACAAATAGCAATCAAAGAAAATAAGATCACGATCCATCATATCTACTCTCATAACTTGGTAGTATCCTAGAGTAGCGTACGAACATAACTGTGAAAGATAGACTAACATCTAACTGACATGATTGACCTAGTCAATAGTTTATTGTTCTTTGAATTTCTTGATTCTCGGATGCTTGATTGTGTCTATTTTTAAGAATGGATGACTCATATAAGACTGATCTGTCTAGTTTTGAGAGTATATGTCACTGTGTAATACAATTGATTTGTTTGATTTGAAGATTGATTAATTGATTGATTCGAATATAGATTGGACTGCTAATAAATCTGAGTCATATGAGTCCATTATGGATTTTTGAAGCTCATGATTTTTATCGTTGATTGATTGGCTTGAATTTGATCGTCATTCGCTTGTTGATATATTGGATAGTTGATAAAGCTGATTCATATGAGTCCATTGTTGATTTGTGAAGCTTGTGATTTTGACATTGATTGATTGGCTTGATCGCCCTTTACTTTGTCGATAACTGAGCTGGTTTTATTTCTTGAGATTTTGCAATATTTGATTTTTTGATGATGATTGATTTTCTGAGGACATTTTGCTCTTTTTAGGATTTTTTAATGACTTTTAGAATTCCCCCTAGTCTGGTCGACTAGTACACATTATGGATAAGTGTTGTCACTCAAAGGGGATTATGCTTCTAAAAATAGCTTGGGTAGCCAGTCTTGCATGTGGGGAGTACAAGCTTTGATCTTTAGAGTTCATTGATGGTGAAGCAGGATTTGAAAACTTGGTGCTTGTTTGCCAGGTTTTCGCCAAGGTACCTGCTCAATAGTGCTTATTTTCTAGGTTTTCACTGAGAGAGTGATTATATTTCTCTTTTTTTTTGGTTTTCACTAAGGTGCCTATTCGCCAGGTTTTCACCAAGGTAACCTTTTGTATTTTTTTATTTTTTTGCATTTTTTGGATATGTAGATAAGTGCCTTAACCTTGAGACCTCAAGTGTAGAACCTCTTGAGGTGCATGTTGTTGGTGTAACCTAGGAGCTGATCTCCTTCTGGTGTTTCCAGTTGGTATGCCCCACTATTGCAAGATGTGACAATGACATAAGGTCTGAGCCAGTTAGGATCAAACTTTCCTAGTTTGACTCTTTCGGCTTGGTTCTTTTGATTTTCCATAAGTATGAGGTCTCCTACCTCAAATATTTGTGGTCAAACCTTCTTGTGATAGTTCCTTTTAAGGCGATTCTAGTAGCCTTATAAGTGATTGAGTGCATTTTGTCTTCTCTCATCCAACAATTCTAGTTCATTGAATCTTGCTACTCTGTAGTCTTCATCTGAAATGATGTTTTTCAATTAGATTCTCAGGGATGGGATTTCCACTTCAAGGGGTAGGCTCACCTCTGATCCATATACTAGTGAGAAAGGAGTGGCTCCTATGGGGGTTCTCACACTAGTTTTGTATGCCCATAGTGCGGGACTGAGTTGTAAATGTCGGTCTCACCCTAATTCATTGATTGTTTTCTTTAAGATCTTCAGTATGGTTTTGTTTGTGGTTTCCGCTTGACCATTACATTTGGGACAGTAGAACAAAGAGAAACCTAGTTTAACATGGAATTGCTCACAAAGATCTTCAACATATTGATTTTGAAAAGGTGTACCATGATCTGTGAGTATGGTTTGAGGAACTCCATACCGATAGATGATGTTGTTTAGTATGAACATGGAGATATGCTTACCAATGATGTAGGTGAGAGGAATGGCTTCCACCCATTTAGTAAAGTACTTCATTGTTGTAATGATGTACTTGTGTCCATTAGATGAGGTTGGTGTAATCTTACCCACTAGGTCAAATCCCCACTTAGAAAATGGCCATGGTGAAGTGATGGGATTGAGTTCTTGGGTTGGTGCATGGATGAGATCTCCATGAATATGACATTGTCTACATCTTTGCACATACTTTTTGGTATTTGTCTCTACTGTGGACCAGTAGTATCCCATTCATATGATCTTCTTTGCTAAGATATTTCCACCTGTGTGGGCTCCACAAATTCCTTTATGTACCTCATACAAGGTTCTATGGGATTTCATGGAAGTGAGACATCATAAAAGCATTCCATCTAGACTTCTTCTATATAGAGTACTAGCAAGAAGGGTGTACCTAGAGGCTTGGTAGATGAGGGACTTCTTTGGTTTCTAGAAAAGTGAGGTGGTAGGACACTATTTTGGAGGTAATTGCATATGATATGGTACCATGGGGTTTTAGGACCAACAAGGATGCACACTAACTTTGTGATTGGTTCTTGATGTGTCAGTATCATGAGTTTCTCTACTAGAAAATGGTATCCGGTCTCGTTGCCCGACATGTCGATCAAGGATGCTATGGTAGCCATCACATCTGCTGCTTTGTTTTGAACTCTTGGTACTTGCTCAAATATAATGAAATGGAATGAAGCCCATAGCTTGTCCATCTTCTCTCTATATGGGATCAACATCTCATCTTTTGTCATGTAGTCATTATTTACTTGCCTGATGACTAATTGTGAATCACCATAGACTTTGAGGTTCTTGATCCTACATTGTATAGCTATCTTTACTCTAATGACTAGAGCTTCATACTCAGCTATGTTGTTTGTGCATGGGAAGTTGAGTCAGAAATATTTTGGGATCACATCATTATTTAGAGTAATGAGCATTATCCCTGCTCCTGCACCATGTTTTGTGTGTGATCCATCAAAGAATATTTGTCAAAGCTCTACTGCTAGTTGTATTGTGAGAATGGACTTGATAAGGCATATTAATGCCATAATTTAGAATCCCTGGGATAGATTTTACTAAGATCTTTTCCCTTATTTCATAATACTTTTCCAAATAATTTTTACTCATATTTGCTATTATGTGGCATGTTGCTACCAGACCTATGTTTTGGTTAAAGACATTTAAATATGCTATGCTTGGATGAAAATGCTATATTACTTACTTTGGAATTATGGTTACGTCTCTTTGAAATTAATTAGCTATTTGAACATGAATTATGTATGCATATTTTGGTGTTTCTTATCATAAATGTATCTATCCTAACATCTAGAGTGCAACACATCGATTTAGCAATCGTTGCCTTGACCGGGTAAAATGTGCAGGTGGATTTGGGATGATCAAGGTGGTAGTGGTCGAGAAAATACTGAGACAACATAATGAATTCTCTGAATAAAGCTAGGAGAGATTGGGAAGTTAGATTTGTTGAAAACAGTTCTTTCCTCTTTCCTAGATCTATTCTCTCTCCAGTTTTACAATTTCCTTTCATGTTTAATAGGATTGTAATAAAAGCTCTGCCTATCTCTATGGCGTGACTAGATAGTAGTTAGATGTTTTTCCTTCTTTAAATAAAGCCCTGATCCTGCATGAGAAAGGAGGGCATTATCAGTTATAGTTCACATTCTATTGCTTTACAGTTGAACCTTGTAATCCGTTTTTGATCAATAACAAATGAAGTGTTAATCTTTAGTTCAATATAATTGAGTTTGGATAATCACTCAAGGAGGCCCACTTGGTGAGGAATTTGTGTTATATAGATAGGATCATTTTCATATAGTTTAATTTTCTTGCATCTTGGTATCATAATTCTAGTGTTAACACAGTTCCTGCGGTCAAAGTCACAGGATAGTCCAGTACTTCTTGCAGCCAAAGAGGCAGAACTATTAAAGCAATATAATTGTGTTTTCAAGTCTTTATGTTTCCAAATTGTAGTGTTCCTTCAAGCACTTTCACTTTTGCATTTCCTCTCCAGCATTCTTTACAGCTTTAGAATAGTTTTCTTTCAAAGCAATTTATTTCTTGCAGCTTTAGAATAGTTTCCTTTCAAAGAAATTTGTTTCCTGGAGCCACAGCATGGTCTGAGTAAGAATCCTTGGTTCATATACTTTTCTGGCCCATTTCAAGTAATATGTAACTGTGTTGATAAATTGAATGAGTTTCCATAAAGGAGGATAACTGCTCACTAGGATGTCCAATCACTGGGTCATGGTAATTGCCTAAGTTTTTGATACCTTAATAGAACCGACCATTTTTTACACCATTGTTGGGGACGGTGTCGAGCAAATTTCTTTTACTCAACCATTTGTAGAATTTAATTCAAGCATGTACATCCTTTTTAAATAGAGTTTGCTATCAAAATTTCTTTCACTCCACCACTACAATCTCTCATTTATCTGTGTAGACATCCAAAAATATTAATATTAATATTAATATTAATTTCCCTTTTATTCATCTAACTATTTATTTTAATCAATTAAATAGTTTCATTGCTATTATTTATCAATAATCTAAATACTATCCTAATGTATTTTATTTAAATACATTTGTCTCATAAAATCCCTTTTTAACAAATTTATATTTATTAAAAATCCTCCATATCCCTAATTCTTCTAAGTTATGATTTATTCAAATCTAATTTGGATTATAATCTAAACCCTAGCTAGAAACCTATTAATCCATTCTAGAAGCCTACCCTATTCCTACTCTACACCCATCACCTCACTTCCTAAGCATACTTCCCCACCTAATCAGCCTCTGATCCTACATAAAAGGGTGGTTCCTAACCCTTTTAATGCTAATGGAATGCTCACACATGTGTGAAAATTATCTTCAAAATGGCCACCCATTCCTCTTAAATACTCTTACAAATTTGTCCCCCACTTGAATATCTTGAGCCACTCAAACATTTAATGCTATGTTTGACTCCAAAATAGCCATCCCTTCCAAGCCTATGTGTCCCTTATGTGGCTCTTATGTGGATGCCACATAGGTACCACCTCATTCAAGCCCTCCTCTTCTCTCCCAAAAATCTATAAATAGAGGCCTTCTCCTCTTGTATTTTCATCTCTTATTCTTGCATTGTTATTATGCTATTTTAGTTCTAGGAGTTTATTGCTAGTTTCATGCTTTTATGTTTAAATCATTTAGAAATTACATGCTAGAATAATGGATAATGAATCATAGTTTCTATCTTGCATGTTTCATATCATTTCCATAGTTAGACAATCATCTTTGAGAAGGATTTGAGACTAGTTCTTCATACTAGCTCTTGAATCTCTTCTTTGTTTCCAATCTTGCATTCATGAGTTGCATTGCATTCGGGATCTATTTCATTTGTGTTTGAGAGACCACATTCACAATCAATATAAAGGAGCAAATCAAACAAGTAGTATAGGGTGCAATAGCTTGTTTTAGCTCAATCTGATGTTATGATGATGTCTTGTTGGTTTCTTTCTTATTCCATGAATTATATGTGCTAACCCGCTAACTTCTCATGTTTGAGCTTGCTCCCAACAGATTGAAGATTTCCTCATACTACATTCTGGCATGCTTGGTGGGACCCACATCCCTAAAACCCTTCTAATTTCTTGTCTCTTTCTTTCAAATTTTGCCAAACTCACAGATCGACATCTCCGATTTACACAGAGGCGTCTACACAAACATCGGTTCTTCCTGAATCATCGTTTGGCCTCTGAGACAAAACCGTGTCTGCGCCCTCAATCGGCATCAGTAATTTAAACTATTTTTTCTTGAGATATAAAAACCTATCTTTTTTCTTGTCAATTTCTATTGTGTTTCCCACTGCATTTTAGTGTTTTGACATTTTGTTTTTTAGCAGAAATCAGTTTTACAAGCAGTTATAATGTCACAATTTAACTAAAAGGGAACACTTTCTTGATAAATCATCAAAGAACACTAGTTTTTAAGGGTTAATCAATCTCAACATAGGTTTTTTGATCAATTTAAGAGCTAAGAGAGAAAGAACAATAACTTGTTTTTCTATTTTTTGCTATGTTTTTTTGGCCTTGCAGATATAGTAGTGTCTGCACAAACGTCAATTCATAGTTCGACGTCTACGCCAAAACGTCGGTTCAGGCAAATCACCATTTGGCGTCTATGCTACACAAACTAGCATTTGCACTAGTATAGAATCTTTTTTTATTCTCTGTGTTTTGTGGTTTATTTTACTATCTCTGTCATTTTTGAAGTAAAAACACAGAATTGACATCTGCGCCCTGAACCAGCGTCTGCGCTCTGTCAGATTTTTATCAATCATTTGCTAACAACTTTTTTTAGTGGTTTTTGTGTTTTCAATGCTTGCCAAACACTAATATTCTAAAATCGCTAACTAGTTGTGTTGTAGCATCACTTTCCAAAGACATGGATTCAAAAGACTACTCACGTTTGTCTTGCAGGTTGCCTCAAATCTAAATCGACCAAACAATAATGTTTGTTATCATTTTCTTACTCAAATCTAAATCGACCAAACAATCATGTTTGTTATCATTTTCTTAGGCACCTAGACTAATTAGAAATATATTTTTGTCTAATCCAAAGAAAGTGTTAGGGGATTATGCTCTCTTCCCTTTTTTTGGAAGAGCAAAAACCTAGATGCATTTGCCTTGTGTTAAGCAATTAAATCTTTTGGAAATGAACTAAGCTTGTCTTGCATGTTTGTGGAGAAAATGATACTGGATAGGAGAGTATGCTCTTTTCCCCTTGTGGGAAAATTAGAAATCTAGACTCATTTTTGTCACCAATCTAATTTTCTTTTCAAGTTAATCCATTAGATGGGCCTGTTGGTTGAGGGAAAAATCTCCTAGGAACAACCCACGTGAGAACGAGATGTAAGCCACACCACTCCAACTATCATTAATCAAATTTACTCTTTGGGTTTAAAGCCTTAGGAGTCGATTGACATTTGAGATTATACTCAGCTCTCATCTAACTTAAGTGCGGCCTCGTGGTCTCAATCATGTTTATGTGACCACTTTTGTCAAGACGCTCTATGGGGATATACGCCTGAATCATGCTTGCACAGATATAGAGGATACAATTGAATGGAGACTCTTACTAACCACTCTAAGCATAGAAGCTACCTGATTCATCTCCGAATGATGATCTATTATAGTGCAATGGGAGGGAAGAATCTCCCCCCAAGATTCCCATCATATGTGTCCCAAGGTATTGTGCTGCGAAAGAGATCTTCGTAACACGAAAATAATACCTGGAAAAAGGAAAAAACATGGGCGCCCTTCTGAGGGTAACACTGTTGTGTGAGCTGAAGGACTACCAAGCAATGGGCCTATAATATTTCATGTGAAGCCAATTCCTTAGGTAGACTTGTGCTTGAAGTGTTTGAAGAACATTGACAAACCCAAAACACGAACAAAATACCCAACAAACAAAATTTGTCACTTGCTTGTATCCTTCAAGGTTGCTTTGTCCCTTGTCAGATTGTTTTCAAGACACATGCCTATTATTTTCTGATTTGACTGTGTTGAAACTGGTTCTTGCCATGGAACAAACCTATTGAAAATCTGAAAGAAATCAAGATTTTGCTAAATCATCAAAACAACGTCCTTTTCAAACTACCGTGAGCTTCAAAATTTGCTACAACCTTCAAAATCTGATTTTTTATGAGATATGTCATAAAAACCTTCAATTGCTTATCCAAAATCAAATCTTTTTATAGGACATGACCGATTCCAAGAAGCATAAGCAGGTGAAAACTCTATTACCACCAGTGCACAAAGAACAGAAGAATATAACTCGAGAGGCTACCAAGTACCAACACATCATTGATTCCATCAAGAAAGAAACTCACACACAGGAAAAATTTGACAAAGTGATATACAACAACAAGGTTGCTCACTTCATGGGCAAATATCATCTAAACACCGCTTTCATCACATTTGAGAAATATGACTTTTTGGTCTACCACAACAAACAAACATTCTTCCTCTTCTTAGGATCACTTAGCTTGCATTTTTAGGACCTCCCTTAAGTTGTCATCTTTAGAAACACATCACACACTCATCCTAGCATAATCCATCATAACCCAATCCAATCCTAATCAACCTAGCATCATCCTAATCATCATCCAAAGCATCCTTAATTGCATCCCTCACTTGGTATTGCATCCCCTTTTGATTTTCTTAGAACCTACATCTTAATCGAAACCCCATCCTTAATTGTCCTTAAACTAAGCATTGTTTAGGATAATCCCCTTTGCCTTTGTAACCTCATCACCTTGATCAAAAGGTTGGTTTGCATTGACAGAGAATCTCATCTGCCAAAGACCACAAGTCTGTCTTAGGTAGACAATCACATACATTTGATCTTACACTAGGGAAAGCAACCCTTAATCCTTGCATACATCAAGTCATCCTTAGTCCTTAGCAGCATACTCATCATCCTAGACACATCGTCTAAAATCCTAGTCCTAGCACCATCATCCTTAGCTTCCTAGGCACATCCTTGCATTACATCTTGCATCTCATATCCCCTTAGCGTAGTCATTTCTGTCATGCCCCAAAATCTGGGCACTTAAACCTTAATCTATTTGATCATATGTTTCCTTTAAACATGTTATATTAACTATAGGGGATAAATTCTTTTTTTCACCTTAACAAATTTCACAACTTAAAAAGAATTGAAAGTGTATTCTAAATTTGTAATGACATATAATTTTATAATCCTTAAGATTTGCTTTTCCACTATATTTAGTAAAACAATCATAAATCTCATTTTGGAATAACCATCATTTTAAATAAGGGCCCAAATACTTGTTTTATTAAATAGAAATGAACATACTCCGATTTTACAAGTGTCTTCAAACAAGAAGGTTACAATTTCCAAAACCATTTCAAAATCTACAAGGAAGAAACTTGAATAGAAAAAGACTTTGAGGTAGAA
>MU227371.1:158845-185653 GCA_018584345.1 Thuja plicata | reverse complement strand
AGACTCTAATCCATCTACTCTCCCCACTTGCCTTCTTCATAAATGGACTTAAATATTTGTAAGGAAAGAAGGGATGGCTTAACCAAAGTCTTCCAACTCTCCAAATTCGCCACTTCCCAAAATGGTGTCTTTAGGGGAGTCATAAATGAGTTTCAAGACTCTTAATGGGATGAAAATGACCCCTAACCCCTAAGGTACCAAGTGGGGTAGTTATTTTTGACCCTAGTTACTCCCTAGGATCCCAAATGACCCTCCTAAACTCTACCCAAAGTTAACTCTCGAAAATCCAACCTTCAAGACTCAATCTAATCTCTCTTGACTCAATCTGATCTTCCTAAACCTAAGGGTAAGCATTGGGACTATACTAGGTAACTCTTGGTAAAGTTAAGCCTATGCTAGTCACATTCACTAGCCATGCCAACACATAGGGTGCACATGTGTCAAGTGACACAACAATTTCACATGAGCATGACATATTACACATTTACTTAATTAAATAAATTACAATCATACACCACACTTTTATGAATAAAAATACAATACAACGAGGTCCATGTCTCTTTTTATAGAGAGGACCTTAGCATCACGGTTTTCACATAGGTCCATTTCTGAATCCCCAATTAGTACCATGGTCAACTTTCCTGCACACATCAGTAGGTCCAATTAATCAATACTTTAAACATATCAAGATACATAATGTAAATTGAACACATATTCACTCATATTTGCATCGATGATTCATTTAACTTAAACAATATCTACATCTAATCTATATGCATAAACATAACTCTTAATAAATCTGCATACTGATATTATTTGACATCCACATACTAATCCAATATACTGAATCATCAAAACTCAGTCCTAAATGTAAATCTGCATCTCAAACATAGAGTATTATATAGATTCCCTGATTACATATTCAGGTGTTGTTTACAAGTAAAGGTTTCAACAATCCTTAAAGTTTTACTTATATCCCAAAAGTCCAACTATAACAAAATTAGTTTTGACAAGAGAACACACAAGTGAAAGATAGAGCTAATCTATGTCGTGCTAGGGTAGGCCTCACAATTTCATGCCACCTATTACATAAGACACTAAGAAGAGGAAGGACATGGACCCTAATCTTGCAGCAAGTTCATCTAATCTCGTGATTGACCATACTAACGCCATGGTCACCTGTGCACCTCATCCCAACAAACAAATTGAGCATATCTGGGTAGATACTAATGAGACTCCCACCATGAGTATCATAGAGACATTTATCAATCATCCAGGGCATGTCCACATGGTGAATGCCATGAGTGGACGTAACAAAAGTCAGGTACTCTTAGACATTCAACAACAAGGACTTCAACTCCTACCTTGGATTATACCCACACTTGTCACAAGACCTATGGTACTTCTAGGGGAATGTTATCATCCCACTAGAAACAAAGTTTTTGATCCACTTCAGCGAGCTCTACAAGTGGGAACTCTTATCACACAAGTAGTTCAACCTTCCATCCCACCCTCCATCATGCACATGACACCTTCATCTACCTCGGGAGCCCTGCCTCCTGATCGAACATCAGAAGCACAAACAATACCCCTATCGCTACGCAAGCACCTCCTCAATCCATAGCCACTCCACTTCCACAAGCATTCCTGACATTTGTAGCACAATTCCCACCACCACCAGTCAACACCCAGCAAAGCACCATAACAAACACACTTCACTATAGGCATGCCACCTACCAACACCTATAACCAACCCTTATTTCCTCAAAGATCCACCTTCCCCACTCCACTAGCAATGCAACCGCAACTTATGCCAGCAGTTCTGCCTCAAATGTAATTCAACCCAAATCCTCCCATGCCACAAACATCTACCAATCCCTTCACCATAACACAAATTCCTATCCTACCTATCCAGCAACAGCAACCTATCCAACAACAACAACAACCAGCCCAATAGCAACAATCTATCTAGCAACCAGCCCAGCAGCAACAACAACAACAACAACAACAAAATTCCAATCCATTCACATTCCAAGTACCACACCAACACCTTCGCAGTAGCACAACCAATCATCCAAACTACCCAGAAGCCACAACCACAAATACAGGGGGAAAATCCCTTCATAGCATAACTGCTACAATAACTTGCTAATCCTTTCACTAACATGCACGTTGTCCTCCAACCAACACAGCAGTAGCAAACTCATTCTACCAACTACCTAGCCATTCCATCTTCTGATGCATCACAGACCATTCCACCACCATAGTAATTTAGTGTTCCCAGTAACACCAATTACCTCACTACGACCACTAGGGGAATTCCACCACAAAACACCTATCCTCCACCCTATGCATGTGCGCAACAGGCTCAGCCCACTTATCCAACTCCTCATAAAATACAAGCATACTTCTAGCAGTTGCAACAACCCTATCAAGCATTGCCACCTCCTCCACTTCAATATTCCCCTTAGCCGCAACTTCCACCACAACAACCCATATACGCTGACCAACAACTATAATATCAAACACCATAATATCCCCCATATTTTCCATTTGATCCATATCAGATTCAAGGAACCAATGCAATCGGGGCTAATAATCCTCCCCCACAAATCAATCATGAATGGGAGGAAATGAAGAATGCTCTCAAAGAGATAAAATTAGGGACCAAGGCTAAAACATTCAAGTTTGAAGAGGTGTTTCCTTACCCATTTGATCGATCTATCACTGCAATACCCTACCCCAAGCACTTTGAGACACCCAAATTTGATAAATATTGGGGGAAGAGAGATCTTGTGAGCCACGTGAAAGAATTCTACATGGCATGCCAAGAAGTGGCCTATAGTGATAATTTCCTCATGAGACTATTTCCCAAAAGCTTAGGAGGGATTGCTCTTGAGTGGTTCTAAAAAATACCCTATGGCACAGTCTCTACTTTCACTGAACTATCTGAGAATTTTGTGGCCCAATACGCACACAATGTAGAGAATGAACTCTCCCTCCTCAATTTATGTAATTCCAAATAGAAGGGAGGAGAGAGCCTAGCCGATTACCTTCATCACTGGAAAGGGCTTACTAAAAGGTTGTCCTATCAACCCTCTGAGAAACATCTTATCAAAATCTTCATTACCAACCTCCATCCTAAGCTTGCTTATCATATGCGCATGAACTGTATACAAAATTATCAAGACATCAGAATCAAAGGCATGGATCTTGAGCGAGGTCTCATAGAAGAAGATGCCATCAAGAACTACAAAGAATCTCAGCTTGACAAACATAATAATGATTGATCATGGTACTAAAACAAGAAAAAGAGCACAATAAATGACTGAGCCACTGACACCAAACATGTTCAGGTCGTGGTGGCCGGTCCCAATGCACCTACCCAAACTTATCAGCAAGCACCGCTAGTATACCCTCAACCTCCTCCCATGTATCAATAGCCCACTCCTGCGTATCCCCAACTGATGTACCAGCAAAACAAACACCCTCAAGGCATGACTATCTATCCCCCTCTAGGGACATCATATCAACCCAACTACCAAGGTCCTGTGAACTAGACGAATGCTATATCAATCCCACATGGACAACTAAGGCCTCACACTTAAAATGCACCACAATACACATTTACCCCCTTGGGTGAACCCATAGATGTCATCTTCCACAAAATGGTCCAATCTAGCCAAGTTGTGTATGCAAAAATACAACCATTTGATGACTCAACACCTAAGCCTGCCTAGTATAAAGACAACGGGTACTGTGATTACCATCGTGTTAAGGGGTACACCACCATCAAATGCATGAAACTAAAACACTACATCCAAGATCTCATCAACCGCAAAGAGATCAAAGTGGACTCTCCTTCCCAACCATCACCAAATGCGAGCCTTAAAATCTATCAAAATGCATTTCCTGAACACACCTCAGGTAAAGGCCCAGGCAATCCCACTCAATCCTCCGACCAGGAAAAGGGTAAGCAAGGAGAAAATACTGACATAAAAGATAATAAAAATGTATAGATCAACTATGATAATCCCATCGACTGCATATCCTAAGTCTAGTCCTCCATCAATGTCATTCATGTCAAGGGTGTCGATAACCAATGCGCAGTCACCACTCGTCGAGGTAGAATAATAGTTGCAAGTGAAAGTACTATTCCATCTGCTAGTACCTAATACAACCTATTAGAACACCTAGGGAATACTCCTACCCAAATTTCCATCCTGGATCTCCTCCGCACCTCACCCACCTATCAAGAGATCCTCAATAAATCCCTACAAGAATTGCATGTTCCCAACAATATCAACTTCATTGAATTCTAGAACCTTGTAAGCCACTTTTCTGCATCTTGTGGGGTCTCCTTTAAACCAACATACATACCCTCCAAAGAACCTGATCATAACCTTCCACTCTATATTGTGGTCATGGTTAAATATTTTTCCATCAAGCGAGTCATGATAGATAATGGTTTAGCCCTAAATCTGTGTATTCTAAAATTCATCAAACAGTTGGGTTGCACTGAAGCTGATATAAGAAATGATGTCATAACAATAAAAGCATATGACAATCTAGAACACACCTCTAAAGGCACCATTTTATTTCCCATCAAAGTGGGCCCTGCTATCTAAGATACAGTATGTCACATTGTTGATCTTGACCTCCCCTTCAAAATCCTCCTTGGACTCCCATGCATCCATTCTATGCAAGCCATCCCATCCACCTACTATTAGTGCATCAAATTCCCATATAACGACACTGAAATCACCATCCGTTTAGATCCCAAACCCTTTGCATACTACAATGTGTTGGAAACCTCCTTCCCACATTCCAATCACTGTCCCGAGATTGACATTGGCACCTCTATCGCCAGTTCATCTTGAACCCATTCAAACCCATAGACCATCCTTTCCTCCACCTTTTCCACGGTGAAGATCAACAATAAAGGTTGTGGTGAGTATAGTCTATCTGATGCCTTCATAGTTGGAGCACTGCCAGTTGATCCACATACTCAAGGCCGCCAACCTAATCCAAGCAAGACAGAACCGAAAACAACCAAGCCGCTACAATTGGGTCCTACCACTTTTATCTCAAATGGTATTTTGAATAGTCAGGAGATGACACCAGACATCAACCAATAGCTCTACAAGGTTCCACCACCCAAATACACAAGTCGCCTCAATTATTTCAAAGGTAAGTACCCTTCAACTCACAAGATGGTGACAGAAAAATGGAACTACCAAGGAGGTGGCCTCAGTTATGAAGATAAAGGAATGAGGGATCCTATTGTACCTACCCGACGAGAAAAGCACCTAGGCCTTAGCATGGATTCTGACACAAATGGGGGCACCAACAAGAACATTTATGCCTCTTATCCTCCCCTGGGCGAAATCACTAACATCGAAGATGTCCCAGAAGAGAAAGTTGTGAGAGCCTATGTCGATGTCTTTGATGATGAAACCTTCCTGGGCAATTATGTCCTATGTCAACTTTCCATTCTCTTCATTAACCTTCCCCTCTGCCACCCTGAACTCATAGATTGGGACCAACCAAGTGTCGTACACGTTGACAAGTTCCAAAGTGAGGATGCGCTCCTAAGATTTATGGGAGCAGTTGAACAGAGCAATGACTGGGGGAAAGATTCAGCACATGTCTACAAACTAGATCCAAAGGCATACTTTGGGGAAGAGGAGAACTTTAGCCACAAAAATGAAGTAGAAAACAAAAAGAGAAAAGAGAAAAATTGACCGCCTAGCGAAAACCCCTCTGGGGTGCTATCTAATCACAAAATAATAATAAAAAAGGGCGTATCTGCTGGTGAAAACCTCTCTGAGGCACTGAAGGATGAAGATTCTCCTCTTCCTCTAATCCATGATTACAAGCCTGAACAATCCTCAATTATCATCAAAGAAACAAAACCTTTCACCCTGGGCACAAAAGAGAATCCTGCCACCACATACATAGCAGCATCTCTGACTGAAGCAGAAGAAAGAGATCTTGTCACTCTCTTGAAGGAATCCATAAATAAGTTTGCATGGTCTTATTCCCACAGGTCAGGATTAGACCCCTACTTGGTGGTTCACCATCTAGCAGTGGACCCAAATATCAAACCTGTCAAACAAAAGCTCATAAAGATGCACCCCAAAGTGGCACTACTTGTCAAAGCAAAGCTAGAGAAGTTACTCCAAGCCAAAATCATCCACGCCATTGACTACTCTGAATGGATTTCCAATGTGGTGCCAGTGTCTAAACCTGACAAATCAATCAAGATATGAACAGACTTCAGAGATCTCAATAAGGCATTTCCCAAGGATGATTTCTCACTGCCAAACATAAACATGATAGTAGATCTCACAGCAGGACAGTAGATGTTGTTACTCATCGACGACTTTTTTGGATATAATCAGATTCATATTGCAGAAGAAGATTAGCACAAGACAAAATTCACAACCCCCTAGGGCACCTTTTGCTATAATATGATGCCATTTGGCTTGAAGAATGTTGGGGCAACCTATCAGAGGGCCATGAAATTTATTTTTCATGACATGATTAACAAGATCCTTGAAGACTATGTAGATGATATCTTGGCAAAATTAGTTAAAAGGGAAGATCACCTAGATGTTTTGGAATGCGTATTTGATAGGATTGGACACTACTGCCTAATGCTCAACCCTAAGAAGTGTGTCTTCGAGGTCACGTCAGGAAAGATCCTTGGATTCGTTATATCTATAAGAGGTATTGAAATAGATCCAAAAAGGTACAAGCTATCATAGAAATGCCTCCACCAAAAACACTCCGACAACTGCGCAGCCTCCAAGGAAAGTTACAATCTATACATTGTTTTATCTCTTAGTTAGCAGACAAGTGCCAACTATTTACTCATCTCCTGCGAAAAGCTAACACTTTCAAATAGGATCCTCAGTGTCAAAAGAGTTTTAAAAAGATCAAAGAGTACTTGGCTAATCCACCCATCTTGGTACCACTTGTACTTGACCGACCACTCATCCTATATATTTTTTCTACTACAACAGCACTGGGGGCACTCCTTGCTCAGTTGGATGATGAAGGTATTGAAAGAGCTATTTATTACATTAGTTGGACTTTGGTAGGTTATGAGCTCAATTATTCCCCTATGGAAAAATCATGTCTGGCAGTGGTTTTCGCCACTCAAAAACTTTGCCACTATATGCTTAGTCATACAACCAAGCTCATTTCAAAAGTGGACCCTCTTAAGTACCTACTCTCCAAGACTACTCTCACGGGTTGAATGGAAAAATGGTTATGTTGTTAAGCGAGTTTGGTATTCAATATGTAGACAAAAAATTCATTAAAGGGCAAGTCATCATAGATCAGCTAGCAGAAGCGCCATTGGTGGACGCATATCCTTTGATCACAGAATTTATAGATGAGGATTTGTATATGATAGAAGAGAAACCCACTTGGCAACTCTACTTTGATGGATCCTACACAGCCCATGCTGCAGGGGCAGGAATACTTTTTGTCACACTGCAAGGTGACTATATCCCTATGTCATTAAAATTAGGATTTCCCTGCATGAACAACATTGCAGAATATGATGCACTAGTCGTAGGACTCCGCATGGCTATAGAGTGGAACATCACAGATATACATGTCTTTGGTGATTCCCAACTCATCATCAAAAAAGTCTTGAATGAGCATCAAACCAAAGACAACAAACTGATGCCATATAAGGAGATGGTTGAGAAGATGAAAGAGCATTTCCTCCACTTGTAGATAACACAAGTACCATGCTTGCAGAACAAGGTTGCTGACACAATGGCCACAATTGGCTCCCTCTTAGAGATTCCTCATGAGTCTATGAAATACAAATTCTTACCTGAGCAACTTCATGCTCCCACTTATGAGAATGATGAATTGAATTGTGTATGTGTCTTGGTTGGTCCCTAGTCCCCATGGTACCACGATACCCAGGCTTATCTACAAAATGGTATCATGTCCCCTCATCTCACCTCAACCCAATGCCAAAACTTTATTCACAGAGCTTCCTGTTACACCCTCATAGCCAACACCCTTTATCGTCGAGGCTATCACAATGTGCTCTCTAGATGTTTAGATGAAAACGAGGCTGCCCAAGCTTTACAAGAGGTACATGCTAGAATCTGCAATGCCCACCCGAGTGGCATGGTCCTAGCCAAGAAACTTTTATGAGCATGATACTATTGGCCTACGATGGAACATGATGCTTGTGAGTTCATCAAGACGTGCTTACCTTTTCAACAACATGCCACAAATACATAATAACCGCAACGGAGTACTTTACATAGTGGGTTGAGGTAATTCCACTCACACTCCCTACAGGTGTCCAAATCTCAAAATTCATCCTCTATCACATCGTCTGCCATTTTGACATACCCTCCACCATCTTAACAGATCACAGAACACCATTTGAAAATCAACACATTGGTGATCTGTGTGCTCATCTCCATATCCATCACCATTTCTCCAGTCCATATTTTCCTCAAGGTAACGGCCAAACTGAGGCAACTAATAAGACCCTTCTCAAAATCCTCAAGAAAGTTGTCAATGATACTGGTCGCGACTGGCATCTCCAAATCAACCCCACCCTCTGGGCATATCACACTTCCTACCATACTCCTACAGGAACTACTCCATATTCCCTAGTCTACAGTGTTGAAGTTGTCTTACCAATTGAGGTTGAACTGCCATCCCTCTAAATATCTCTGAGAGGACTGATCGATGATGAATATTATTGAGTGGCAAGACTCACACAGCTTGATCTACTAGATGAAAAGTGCTAGCAAGCCTATGATCACCTGATTGTCTATCAAAATAGACTCAAGCAGAACTTTAACAAGAAATTCCATCCATGCCAGTTTCTGGTACGGGACTTTGTGCTAAAGGAAAATCAGAAAGTGGGTATTGATCAAGAAAAGAAAGGTAAGTTCGAGGTTACCTAGCAAGACCCATACATTGTCACTGCATGCTTCCATTCTAGGGCATATCAACTCTCCACTCCTGAAGGAGAACCCTTGAATGATCCTATAAACATCAATCATCTCAGGCGCTTCTATGCCTAACAGTTGGTTATTCATTCTAGTTATCTGAAAAAATCCATAAAAAGTACAAAAATAATGTAAAATAGTCCTGAAAAAAATCTCCAAAAAAAAGCTGAAAAAATGATTGTCCCGAAAAAAAGTTGGCAAACAGGCGCTTGGACAACATCAAAAACATAAAAAAAAATCAAAAATCAAAAAGAAGAGTAAAGAGAAAATTTTCGTCCAATGGTGAAAAATTGACAATCAAGCGCCTTGGACAAGTATGGGTGATGAAAACCTGGCAACATGCATCACATATTGGACCATTCCATTATCTATCAAAATCTTTCTCTCCTTCATCTCCATCATCACATCCCCACAAACCTTAGCATTTCTCGTATTCCCTAGGTGTTCCAACACTATCGCACGCATCAAACAACAAGATCCAATCAAGTCTCGACAACAACCTTTGAACGTAATCACTTGTAATTAATCACTCAGTTTTGTCCTTGTATATTCTTGACATATGCAGTCTTCTCACCATCGCACTAACACTCTATGTTGTCGTCATGCTAACCTTCCTTTCCTGGTCCTTTATAGTCTGCCTGTCTGGTTCATAGGTTGAATGTGACACACACCAAAAACATGAGTCCCATTGCATCTGTTGCATCCGCTGGATACCTACATTTTCATTAGGATCATTGCATTTACAAACATTACATCATAAAAAAATCCATAAGCATATTAAATGCATCCATTACATCTCATCACAATATACATCAAATGAAAAAAACATACATCTAGCTACATTCGTCTAAACATCTCATCCTATATATACATAATCATAAAACATCACATCCTGCAAGCATCAATATCATTACCCATATAAACATATGCATCATAAATTCATATAGATCAGTGCATAAGAATCACATAGAGTCATAGAATCATCAATCGATCATCGTATATATAAAATCATAAGTATAATGTATGTCATCAATAAATACAACATCGTGCACCTAGGTGTTGATATACATATGCATCTCATCTCAAAATACAAAAATGTGTGTCACAAAATCCTCTGATCAGATCATGTTGGCGGTTGTGATGATCCCCCTCCCTGTCCTAGTGGTGCACGTGGTGGCATCCCAACTGATCCCTGAGATGTAGATGCCTGACCTGTGGTCTATGACCGAGACCTCTATAAAAATATTTGTCTCCTACCCTCAGGTACTAACTCATGGTATAGTGCATGATAGTGGGATGCCTCCCTGCCTACTCTAGCTATGTCTCTATGCGTTGTAAAGGCCTCTGCCACCACCTGGCTCACCCCACCTGCACTGGCTTCCTGTCGAGCGATGTCTCGCTCTATCCTATATGAATCAGCTCGCCTCTAAGCTAAATCCCTCTCAGAGGTCAATGCTATAATCTACTCTGTCGCTTGATCCATCTACTCTATGAGGGTACCCAACTGATCTGTCAATGTCCCTATCTCTATCCGTAGCTCAACAGCATCCTGGGTCAAGTCCACCAGCAAGAACTTGCCTGAGTCTACTCTGCCTTGTAGGGTGTTAAGTACACCCTTGACCCTATCTACCCGTGTTGTCTCTACAGCTAGCAAGCCCTATACCTAGGTCATCTCTGTTTGCAGGCTAGTCTTTGACACCTGTGTCATCCCTATCAGTCCCCATAGCCACGCACACTCAGTCGGTATAATGTCTTGCTCTGCAATGACAGTATCATGTGTCTCCTATGACACGTACCCTATTGGTGGCCCCTATGCCCTGTGTGGTGCTTGTTCATGTGTCATCACCTGAGGTGCCTGAACCTGTCCCTAAATGGGCACCTGAGGTGTCTGATCATGTCCATCTCCCAGTGGCCCCTCATCCTGTCCACCCTCTTCCTGTACCTTCGTCCATGGTCAGACTCATCTCTACTACAGCCTCCTCCTTTGTCCTACTACCGAGGTCTCCTAGGCATCACCTACTATTGTCCCATCATCAACCTCCATATCCCCTATAGACTGCTCATGAGAAGCAACCTATAATGGGTCTGTGAGACATAAAGGTGTGTGTGCAGCCCACCAGGTCACATACTCTGCAGTCATCTCAACGTCGACTATGTCTAGCCTGGCCACATAGTCTACCCATGCCATAGTCCTCCACACCACCCTCATTGTCAGAGCATTAGTGTAACTCCCCTAAACTCCAACCTCTTTAGTAACATGAGGATGTAAACCATCCTCTGCCACCACCCCCTGCTGCAATCTGAACTGCCTCATGACCTGTGATGGCCTGTACCGCTCTATCTGGTGGATGGTCCTCCCCAGTAAAAAGTAATTTTTCTACACATATGAGAGGTATATGAAATCCTCAAACCTGTCCTCTACTCCTTCCTACTAGTTGATGGCTCCCCAAGGCTCACATAGTTTGTATGGTGTCCAGCAGAAAACCTGGATCTCATCTAACAATCATCGCCAATATCTTGTCTAGCCCACAGAAGTGTATCTCAGCGGTAGCCTGTATCTACATGCATGGGGCTCTCCTGGCTATCGAGCCTCCCATTCTCTCATCAGTCAGAACACAAAATGTTCTCCCATGCCCACAATAGTAGCAATGTCACCCCTATGCCCATGTTGCATACCCCGCAGTACACAGCCATATGCAAGTCATGATACAGTTGATCCTTGGACAACATATCCCCAGCAATAGGTCATCCCCTCCTCAAGCATCCCTACCAGAACCCTTGACCATACCATCCCAAACCCATGACCGACCAAGTCTGCCAACATCCTCCCACCGATCAATCCAGCCAAAAATAGTGTTATCATCCTCAACCTCCTGTCAACCATCAGCTGTCAGGGCATCCATGTCCTGTATCTGGGTATCCTCCTTAGGGGTCTCCTGAACACTATCTCCATATAGTGCTTTCTATCCTCTAGTCTATACTGCAGGATTGTTCCTTGGATTGGTATTCATAGGATCCTCCACACATCCTCCAGCGTAATCGTCGCCTCTCTAGTAGGCAAGTGGAATGTAGTGGTGTCATTGTGCCACCGCTCAATCAGCGCAGTCACCATCCCATTGTGCACCCGTAGCCTAGGCCATCGGGGCACATAGTCTAGTCCCACAACTGCTAGCAACCCCCAATCTGCATCTGTCAACTAAGCCTCCAACTCCATCGTCAGTGGCCAATGCTCTCGAGATCCCAGTGGTGGGAACTGCTCCTACAAAATCCAACACCACCATGTCAATAACATCTTTCTTCCCACTTCTAGCCTAACCCCTCCTAGGATGGGGTATTATACCCCTAGGTCTATTCCTGACCCATCCCCAGCCCCATCTGGGTCCTTCCTTTCCCCCCCTCGGTGTCTACCCTTTTTGGCGTAGACGTCGGTTTAGTCAGAGATGTTGGTGCTTCAACCAACGTCTTCGCTTGTTTTCTGCCCAGACCACCGTCTTCAAAGACACGGATTTGGGTCTGGCATCTTTGTAGATGCCAGTTTGAAATTGAAATCCTTGAAGATGTGGGTTTGAGGACCGATGTTTGCGAAGACATCGATCCAGGGATTGGCGTCTTCGTAAACATTGGTTCAAGAACTGACCTTTCTGGTTCACCGATCTTCTACCCACATTTATGACCCCCTAACCCAACCCAAAAGCATTAAAAACTTAGAAAATAGTAAATTCTAGGTCTCGATTACACTACTCACTGGAATCGGTCGCTCCACGGGTCTCCCATGAGTCCGCATGCGCTCTCCCAATTGCCCCTTCAGCCTCTTGTCCGCCATCGTTTTCTCTCCAGAGCTCTTCTCTTGTCTAATCACTATTCACAAATGACCTTATTTTAGCCCTCCAGCCCCTATTTTCCCCGAAAAAAATTTCCACTACATTTTTTCCCCTGCCTGTATATTTTTGTATTAATCATTCTGTTGTACAATTTAAATACACAGAAAATTCAAAAAAACATTAAAAATCGTGAAAATCCAAAAAATTCAAAAATCGCAAAAATTTCAAAAAAATAAAAAAATTCTCCAAAATCTTGCAAATAAACCTTTCCTTCCTTCCAAATCACTCAATTTTTTTTTTTTCAGTGACGTTTTGACTCTGGCAACTGAGATCATGTTTTTCACCAAATCAGTTTTGCAACCGACTATCCTTCCTCCTCATTCTATTCACAGCTTTTGCCAGCAAATATCTTTTAATAAAATCAAATCCAGTCCTTGCCCGTCAGGATGCATCCTTTCAGCGTCGGCTAATCAAATCCTTCATCACATCAATCTTGTTCATGGTAAGAACTTTGGACTAAATGACTACTTGGTCATGAGGCCTTCTTTATTGATTTTATCTTTTTGTGTCAGTTTAAACTTACTCACCACTACCTCGATCTGCTATATCTTGGTGTGTTGTGACTGGTGGCTACTAATACATGCATCTTTTGCAGTGTGATTTTGTTTGAGTGTCTAGTCCATGCAAAGGAATCCTGTCATCTGTATTTTCTAACACCTGATGCATACCTCCTTTTGCAATATCAAAATCGGATGTGCTCTCCATATTTTCACACAAATGGATCCCCAAGGCTCGTTAGTAGCATTTAATTTCATCATTGCATTTGCATTCTTATTTATATTTTTTAAGGCTTCTATTTATTCCCTCCTCTCCCTTCCTCCTTCCCATTGCATCCTTTTTCAAGAAAATCCCACAACGTTGTCTTTGTTGTGTTCTTTTCTCGAGGGGGCACAACCCTATATCGTTGTTGCTTCGGCACTACTCCTAGAAACTCTCTTCCTCTCGGGCAACTTATTTTCTTATCTTTGACCCAACGTCACTTGGGACGCCATGTCAAAGAGGGGCAAAATGTAGATGTCAAAAAATATTAATATTATTATTAATATTAATTTCCTTTTTATTCATCTAACTATGTAATTTAATCAATTAAATAGTTTCATTGCTAGTATTTATCAATAATCTAAATACTATCCTAATATATTTTATTTAAATACATTTGTCTCGTAAAATCCCTTTTTAATAAATTTATATTTATTAAAAATCCTCCATATCCCTAATTATTCTAAGCTATGATTTATTCAAATATAATTTGGATTATAATCTAAACCCTAGCTAGAAACCTATTAATCCAATCTAGAAGCCTACCCTAAGCCTACCCTATTTCTACTCTACACCCATCACCTCACTTCCCAAGCATACTTCCCCACCTAATCATCCTTTGATCCTACTTAAAAGGGTGATTCCTAACCCTTTTAATGCTAATGGAATGCTCACACATGTGTGAAAATTATCTCCAAAATGGCCACCCATTCCTCTTAAATACTCTTACAAATTTGTCCCCCACTTGAATATCTTGAGCCACTCAAACATTTAATGCTATGTTTGACTCCAAAATAGCCATCCCTTCCAAGCATGTCTGTCCCTTATGTGGCTCTTATGTGGATTCCACATAGGTGCCACCTCATTCAAGCCCTCCTCTTCTCTCCCAAAAATCTATAAATAGAGGCCTTCTCCTCTTGTATTTTCATCGCTCATTCTTGCATTGTTATTATGCTATTTTAGTTCTAGGAGTTTATTGCTAGTTTAATGCTTTTATGTTTAAATCATTTCGAAATTATATGCTAGAATAATGGATAATGAATCATAGTTTCTATCTTGCATGTTGCATATCATTCCATAGTTAGACAATCATCTTTGAGAAGGATTTGAGACTAGTTCTTCATACTAGCTCTTGAATCTCTTCTTTATTTCCAATCTTGCATTCATGAGTTGCATTGCATTGGGGATATGTTTTATTTGTGTTTGAGAGAGCACATTCAAAATCAATCTAAAAGAGTAAATCAAACAAGTAGTATAGGGTGCAATAGCTTGTGTTAGCTCAATATGATGTTATTATGATGTCTTATTGGTTTCTTTCTTATTCCATGAATTATATGTGCTAACCCGCTAACTTCTCATGTTTGAGCTTGCTCCCAATAGATTGAAGATTCCCTCATACTACAATATATATGCATAGAAGAAGAAGAAGAGATGCTCTAGGAAGGTACTTACTAAACTACCCCAACAATCATTTAGGAGATATCTTTGTACCAGAAGAAGATGAAGAGGAGGATCAGTTCATGGATGCATTTGTAAACCTTCCTATATCAACATTGTCATCATCATCTTCCACAGGTGATCCACTAAACTTTCACCTTCTAGAAGGTGAACTTGAGTTTAATCCATTTGTAGAAGCCTTGGCCAATCTCAGAATGCAATACCCAAATAACCAAGAAGAAAATAAACTGCCTCTAGTCATTTACCAACCGGAAGGACTTCCTCAATGTCTGCCTAGGATGGAAAACCCCCTACCTTTCCATTTCCCATTACTTACCAACATGATAATCACAACCTCGATAATATTCCCTCTTTAATGCTCCCCAAATTTTATGGCCTAGTAACCGAAGATCCAGATACCTTTTTCTTTGAGTTTGACATCCTTTGTCATAGTTACGTCTACACCACAAATGCCCATAGGATCAAATTGTTTCTTGCAACTCTCAAGGAGTCTACATTAAGATGGTTGATGGGCTAAGGTTAGGGCGTTGTCCATGATTGGGAAGAAATGAAGGTATCATTCTTCACGAAGTATAAAGAATACTGTAGGGGAATGATATGAGAGGGGATGACATCTTTAAGATGACATAGAAGGAGGATGAAATTCTAGAGGATTATGTGTCAAGATTCTTGTTCGAATTGCAAAAAAATACTCATCATTAGCTAAATGAGGAGTCCCAAAAACTTCTCTTTTTATGGGGTATAAATGAAGGATGCACCAAATCCTTGGATCTAATGGCTAGGGGAGATATCACCCAATCTACATGGGGTGATATCAAGAAAATCTGCCTAAATTACTCAAGAGCTGCGGCGAAGAAGGGCAGATGATATAGGGCCACAACATGCAAAACTAATGGCACTAGGGCCTCTCAGATATAAATCACACATTTTTTGTCCGACTTCAAGTAGGACATCGTCAATAACATGCCCACCCAGTTGGACACAATGCAGGCGATAAAGAAGCATGAGGAGGTTGAAGCTATTATGGCATAATTATGTCCACATTGTAGACAGAAGAAGAGAGATTTTAATTGAAAGTTGGTTGCCAACATCAAGACTACACAACTACCCACTGATTACAAGCTGATTGAAGGAGATGATGAGCAAGTGTTCTTGGTTTCACAACAAAAACCATGGGCTCAAAGACAAGGTATGCCTCATGACCCTCTTAATTTTAATGGTCTATTTTATAGTAGTCAATGGCAACCACCTGCGAATAATCAATACCCTCCTTGGAATAATCTGCAACCTCAGTGGTAACCTTACCCAAGTCCTCAATAGAAATAGCCCCAAGGGAATTGGCAACAACCCCAAGAGAATTGGCAACCTCCACAAGGGAATTGGAAACAAAATCCTTAGTGGTGGGGAGGTAAGCAATGGCCAAACCAGCAGTAAGGACTCCTGCAGCCACCACAACAACCACAACAGCAGGCACTTTTGCCACCTCTTATAGCCACTATAGCACACCCTAAGCCTACTCAACCCCTTTCCCAACCTCATTTGAATCCTAACAATAGGCCACCAACACCTCAGCAAAATGTATATTCCATTGACCCAAACCAATACCTTGCCTACGTAATCAATGACATTCATTTACGGTCATGCACTACTCTGCCAACACCTCCTATTATAACTAAAGTAACTCATGATGATCCAATGCCTCAAACTACTCCAAATTCCACTCCAATAGGCCCAATGGTATTACTACAAAAATTCTAGTTAACTCCACCTCCCTTTCCACAAAGGTTGCAAAATGATCACTCTAAACCTACGGATGATGCAACCTTTAACATCCTAGACCAACTTAAGAATATTAATGTTCAAATTCTTCTTTTTCAAGCAATAGAGGATGTCCCGACATATGGAAAGGCTATCAAGGAATCCTTCTTTAAAAAAAAATTTCGTAAGCGGAAGGACCCCAGACAATCCATGTCCTGGGGAAACTTGTTGATATGATGCTAGGAAAAATAGTTGTCCCTAAGTATTCTGACCCAGGTAGCCGGGTTGTTGAAGTTACCATCAATGGGACAGACATAAAAATGCTTTCATAGACTTAGGAGTTTCCATAAATGTCATGACTAAGGACATCATGTAGCAACTCCAAATCACTAACCTCCGGGAAACACCAACTATCCTGCAGCTCGCAGACAGTTCTACAGTCAAAACCGACGGGGTAGTAGAGGATACAGTTGTTGACCTTGAAACCTGGTCTTACCCTACGGACTTTATGATCCTCTCACCTAAAGCCACATTAGGAGGCTATTCCATAATTCCTGGTTGACCTTGGTTGGCCACTACTAATGCATTTATAGGATTTCATTCAGGTGGTATGACCATTTCTAATGGTCAGCATACTAAAACATTAACCTTGTACCCACCAACATAACCACAAATGGATTTAGCCTCACCAATTTGGCCTGACATTGGGGAGGAGGTTGAGGTAGTCAACTCAGTAGCCCAAATCATGATGTTAGAAAGGGATCCTTTCCTGCAGCTACAAGAGGAGGACATCGTAATCATCAACATTCTGCAAAACCAGTATGGTCCAGATTCATATTCCATTAATTGTCTCAGCCCTCATAACTGTTCCCTACAAGCTTTGTACCCTGATTGTGCTTTACCTCCATCTCTTGTAGATGAGAAAATATACCACCAATATCTACCCCATGAGGTCCAAGCACCTCTATTAATGGATGCATCTATGGTAGAACTCACAAAGTAGTTGGAAGTTTCCCCTGACCATTGCTTATATATTAATAGCCAACTTACCAACCAGCAACATACATCTTTGGAAAAACTGCTGAAAGACCATACCACAACTTTCACCTGGTACTATTTAGATATGAAGGGCTTGGACACTAAATTGTGTACTCATAGGATTTTTCTAAAAGAAGACAAACCTCCTGTCAGACAATTCCAGAGGCGTATAAACCCTGCATTAAGAGAAATAGTCAAAAAAGAGTTGCAAAAACTTCTTAATGTTAGTTTCATCTACCCCATTTCTAACAGCCAATGGGTCTCACCTTTAGTCATTTTCCCCAAAAAGGGAGGAAAGTGGCGAGTATGCGTTGACTATAGGTAACTTAACAATGCCACCAAGAAGGACCATTTTCCCCTGTCATTTATTGACCAAGTCCTAGATTCCTTAGCAAGAAAGTGTTATTTTTCTTTCCTGGACGGATATAGTGGCTACAACCAGATCAGGATCCTTCCTGAAGATCAGGAGAAAACCACATTCACTTTCCCTTGGAGAACATTTACCTACTATGTACTTCCTTTTGGCCTCTGTAATCCTCCAACTACATTTTAGCTAGCGGTAATCGACATTTTTGCTGATATCTCTCATGATTGCATGGAAATATACATGGACGACTTTACAACTTATGTGGAAACCTATGAGGAGGCATTGGTCAATTTGGTAAAAGTTATTACCAGGTGCGAGGAGCATAATCTATCCCTCAACAATGAGAAATTCTTCATGATGATGCAGGAAGGTGTTGTGTTAGTTCATTACATCTCTGCTAAAGGCATACAGGTGGATCTAGATAAAATTAAAGTCATCATGAACCTACCTACTCTAGCCAAACAGAAGGATGTTCGCAGCTTTTTGGGGCATGCTGGTTATTACAAGTGGTTTATTAAGTATTTAAGAAAATTAGCAGGGCACGTGTACTCCTTGCTCACTAAGGATTTAGACTTTTTATGGACAACATCTTGTGAAGAATCCTTCCTGCAGCTGAAGGTTGTACTTACTCAGGCACCAGTTCTCAGAGGACCTAATTGGGCATTGTCATTCCATATACACACAGATGCATCTGGCCATGTTGTAGGTGCTATCCTTGGATAGAAAGACAAACCTCTAGAGCATGCCATCTACTTTATAAGCAATAATTTGTAGGGCGTATAGTTGAACTACACAGTCACTATAAAGGAACTTCTGGCTGTAATTTATGCGCTGAACAAGTTTCGCCACTACATAACTAGTTACCCAATATTTGTGCATGTTGATCATGCATCCATCAAGTATTTGGTCAACAAGCCTGCTATCACAGGGAGGCTTTCCAAATGGCTCATGTTGCTACAAGAGTTCAACATCACGATAGTAGATAAACCAGGGAAAACAAATGTAGTTGTTGATTTCCTCTCTAGGTTACAGAATGTCGATGACCCACATGTCATCGATGAAATTTTTCTAGATGACCACCTATTTTCTATTTCCTCTCATACCCCCTGGTATGTAGACATCGCCAATTATCTAGTTTCTCAAAAGGTACCACCACATTTTTCTTCCAAGGAAAAGAGGTTGTTAATTGATAAAACGTTCAACTTTTTCTTGGCTGGTCGATTGTCTCTTCTACACTGGACCCGATCAAATTCTGAGAAGGTGTATTCATGAGGATGAAACATATGATATCCTCCATGCCTTCCATGATGGACCCTGTGGTGGCCATTTTGCGGCTAAACGGACAGCCATGAAGATACTCAATACTGGCTATTACTGGCCCACTCTATATAAGGATGCAGCTAATTACACCTGCAAGTGTGATCAATGTCAGTAAATGGGATGACCTACCAAATCATATGAAATGCCTCTATTTCCTCAGGTAATAGTCACTCCATTTGATAAATGGGGAATAGATTTTGTGGGACCAATTAATCCCCCATCAAATGACAACTTTTACATTTTGGTTTGCACTGACTATGTCACTAAATGGGTGGATGTGCGGGCTATGAAGCATGCTAGAGATAACAGGGTTGCACAATTTTTATATGAGGAAATATTTACCAGATATGGTGTTCCATGGGAACTAGTTACAAATCAAGGAGCTCAGCTCACTTCTAATCTGATAACTGCACTTATGGAGGAATAAAACATTCACCACAGGAAGTCTAGTCCATATCATCCCCAAGTGAATGGTCAGGTAGAGATCACCAACAGGGAGATCGAGGCCATCCTAACTAAGACAATTCAGTTACAAAAGACAGACTAGAGTAGCAGATTATAGGAAGCTGTGTGGGCTTACCACACCATATGGAAAACACCTACATGTTTCACCCCCTTTGAGTTGGTGTATGGAAAGACTGTTGTAATACCCATAGAATTTGAGCATAAAATTTTACAAATAACATTACAGCTCAACTTGGATCTTCCTGCAACCAGCAAGAAAGACTCTTGCAACTCAATTATCTGGATGAGATCAAAAAGGAATCTTTACAGAATACAAAGTTAGTTCAACTATAACACAAGAAATGAAATGAATCATATATATGAAATAAATGGTTTGTTACTAGTGACTGGGCACTTCTATATCACTCTTGGTTTCAAGAAAATCAAGGTAATCTTACAACTCGTTGGCTTGGCCCTTATGAGGTTGACAAATTTTTTGCTAATGGTGCAGTCCAATTGTCTATAATTGATCTTGTGCACTTCAAGTTATTGGTCAATGGTCACAGACTCAGTATGTACCATAAGCCAGCCACTAAGTCTGAGTTCCTATAGCAATTTGATCTTCATCCTACTGTGGTCAAACCTCCTACAGCTAAAGACTTTCCTGAAACAAATTAGGGTGAATTTTCAATTCGTTCATCTCTTTGAATTTATTCAAAAATATTCATAATAAAAATTTTATTTCCCACAAAATCTCTTTTTCTACAATAAAGCCACCATCACATCATATCCCATCAAATTTTCTGCCATATTCACTCATGTGTCCCATCATCATTATGCCTTTCATTACTTTTTTCTCATCACACATCATCTGATCTTTTTGGATTTAGGCATTTACACATGATAATTCTCTAGGTACACCTTCATTTATTATTTGAAACTTTTTTTATTTCACTTGACATGATTATACATTATATTGTAATTAATTTAGTAATTCATCCAAGTGTTGTTGTACTTTATAACCAAATATGTGAGGACACCTGTCACCATTTTCATGGGGGGCAATTCGTTAACTCATGTTTTTCCATAATTACCCTTACTTAAGCTATGTTGCACTGTCATTTCAATTTAATTGATGTGACAACCCAGAAGCATACAAAATTCTCTACTAAGCTGTTCTATTTTCAAACACCCAACTCACATTTCCAGCTCTAGTTTTTCAAATTATCCTCTGCTATAGTCCCCAGAAAACTAGACCAAGCACTCACCAGCTTTAGCTAGCGTTAAGATTAGGCAGAATACAAGGCAAAATATAGGGTAAGGAATATTGAGGATACAGAGGGAATAATTTTGAAAAAGTAGTAGGAAATGGTAGAGAAAGTCCCAGTAATTTGAGTTTTTAGGCTACAAAGTTTCTCAGTAAAAATGGGTGGGCAACTGATACACCATGAGCCAGCAGATCACTCACCCCTATTGCAGAATGAGACAAGCGTCCAATTCTTTAACCGCATGGGTTGGCTTACGTATTTTATCAGGCTATGTGGTCACAACGAGGATGTGACTCTGGAATTCGTGTGCACTTATAGCAATGGGGTTGCCTATGTAAAAGGGTTAAGGGTGGAGGCTTCAAAAGCACGGATTGTAGAATTTTTAGGACTTCCCGCTACGGGTGAAGCTTTTCCACATGAACGTGATGCACAAGCGGCCAGGAGTGATTTTTCCTTACCCACAGATGTTGCATTGGAGACTAGTAAACAGGGGACGAAGACAACATCTCTTCCAGAAGATTACCCTCGACTAGCTATCCATGCTATAAGGTACATTACTTGCAAAGGGTGATTTTCATACTTGCATGTTGCACATTTCAAACTGTTGGGTCATTTGCAGCATGGTCGCCTTGTGAATGTGCCCAATTTTCTATATTCTTTGTTAAAATTGAGTTCAAAAGAGGTTAGGAAGGGGAAATTGAATGCAGCTACTCACCATGGGTTGGTAAAACTCCTAGTAGAAAGATCTTTACAGGATAACTCTCCTATGACTTGGGATGAGTTTATCACCACACCCCATGTATAGCTATGAGGAGAAGGGCCATAGTATGCACTTCAAGAAACACAAGAAAATGCCCTTGATGAGGATGAAACTATTATTCCAGCAACCTTGCATAATATTCCCTCTTCTTCAGGGGTTGAAATAGAGAAAATGACTTCCGGTAATCCAAACGCTAGCCTGGGGGGTGGTGAAACTAAGGGTTCTACGGATTTGTAGACTCCACAAGCAAAACAAAGTTCCTAGAGAAAAGAGAAGGGAAAGGCAAAGATAGCTGCAAAAATAGGGGAAGAAACTTCTGTTTTATCTAAAAATCTTGTTTCTCCTGCAGTCATACCTCTAAAGAAACAACGGACATCACAAAAGCGCACTGCAATGTCTACGGAGACTCCTCCACAATGAAGTGTTCATTTGAGTGCACATAAGGCAGACAAAATGGACTCACCTGCAATGACTGGTTCATCTCCTAAAGATACAATTGAGGAGTCTTTGAAGGAACAACCACAAGCAGGGAGCCCATGTACAGAGTGTCCGGACTTAATGGAAACAAAGTAGTAGAGGGACTGGGACAGAGGTGGGATAGATTAACATTGGCATTAAAAAAGGCTAAACCTCACAACCTTATTAACCTAAGAGCTGCAATGCGGAGAGTCCAGTGGTACATAAGCCTGGGAAGGCAACCTCGACCTAAGAGGTGGCTTCCACTTTCTTTTCACTCTCCTCTTCTCATGTGGCCACTATACAACTATGTTGATAATGAAGTAGATGAGCAATTAGAGATGAGCCAATAGATTAAAATGGAGTGCACCAATAGATATTACTAGCATGTAGGCACCTCCATGAGTGGTGAGACTCGGGAAGGAGATCTCGGAGTACTTGCAAAGATCTGAAATGTTTTAGTGCCTGAGGACATGCATTAATCTTCGTAGGGGGAAAAAATGTTAAGGCACATTAATGTCATACTTTAGAAGCCCTATGATAGCTTTTACTAAGATCTTTTCCCTGCTTTCATCATAATTTTCCAAATACTTTTTACTCATATTTGCTATTATGTGGCATGCTGCCACAAGACCAATGTTTTGGTTAAAGACATTCAAATACGCTATGCTTGGATGAAAATGCTATATTTCTTACTTTGGAATTATGGTTATGTCTCTTTGAAATGAATTAGTTGTTTAAACATAAATTATGTATGCATATTTTGGTGTTTGTTATCATAAATGTCTCTATCCTAACATTTGGAGTGTAGCACGTCGATTTAGCAACTGTCGCCTGGACCAGGTAAAACACACCCATGCGCTGGACACTCGACCTGGTCTTACAATAGGTGCACATGGAGGAACCTCAAGAGAAACACCATCAAGTGGATTTAGGATGATCAAGGTGGCAGTGGTCGAGCAAAGACCGAGACAACATAATTAATTCTCTGAAGAAATCTAGGAGAGAGTGGGAAGTTAGATTTGTTGAAAACAATTCTTTCCTCTTTCCTATATCTATTTTATCTCTAGTTTTATAGTTTCCTTTCATGTTTAATAGGATTTTAATAAAAGCTTCACCTATCTCTATGGTGTGACTAGATAACAGTTATATGTTTTTCCTTCTTTAAATAAATCCCCGCTCCTACATGAGTAAGGAGGGCATTATCAGTTATAGTTCACATTTTGTTGCTTTACAATTGAATCTTGTAATCTATTTTTGATCAATAGAAAATGAAGTGTTAATCTTTAGTTTAGTATAATTGAGTTTGGATACTCACTCAAGAGGGCCCACTTGGTGAGGAATCTATGTTAGATAGATAAGATCATTTGCATATAGTTTAAGTTTGTTGCATCTTGGTATCGTAATTATGGTGTTAACACAGTTCCTGCAGCCAAAGAGGCAGAACTGTTGAAGCATTATAATTGTCTTTTCAAGTCTTTATGTTTCCAAATTATAGTGTTCCTTCAAGTGCTTTCACTTCTGCATTTCCTTTCCAGCATTCTTTATAGCTTTAGAATAGTTTTCTTTCAAAGAAATTTGTTTCCTGCAGCCATAGCGTAGTCTGAGTAAGAATCCTTGGTGCATATACTTTGCTGGCTTGTTTCAAGTAATACATCCCTGGGTTGATAAATTAAATGAGTTTCTATAAAGGAGATATCTTCTCAGTAGGATGTCAAATCCCTGGGTCATGGTAATTTCCTAAGTTTTGATACCTTAATAGAACCGATCATGACTCATTTGTAAAGTCGGATATTATAGGCTGATGATCCTGTATGGGTGCCTCTTCTAGTTGGTCCAGAATTACTTGCCCTTTAATAGATTTTTTGTCCATGTACACTGTCTATCTAAAATTGGTCGTGTCACAGGGATGTGCTCCCAGGCCCAAATCTAAAGAATAAGGATCCCAACAGTCATACTCCATGTATAATGGTAAACAATCTCGTGAAGCTCTTTGTACATGTGGGATAAAATACAGCCGCCCCAGGCAAATCATCGTCTGTGGGTAACCATCTGCTCTACCATATCTACCCAGCCAGCCATGAATCCATGTTGACCCCTGTCTGGCATCAGGATGCCGCCTACCAGACCTGCTAAGTACACTGATAATTGATCGTAATGATCGACCATATAATCCCAAGATAGATATCTCCGATCGATAATGTCATCCTAGAAATATCTACATGTAGCACCAATCACCACGGCTGTTGTTGACTCAAATCTCACCTCAAGCCCAATCATTGGTACCCAAAGTATCCGCCAAACATCCTTAGTAGTCACTGTGATCTCACCTGTAAGCAAATGAAAGGTGGTGTGCTCTGAGTGCCATCTCTCGGCAAGAGCAGTCAACAACCCACGATTTACCCCGATCTTGGGTAAACCCATCAAAGAGTGAAATCTGCATTAGATCACAGTAGTATGCTCATCATCTGAAAGTAGTCTAGACAATGCAAGCACACGACCAGGGTAAGTGTCGCAAAATGTGACTACCTCAAACTGGGTCTATTTTGACAAAAATGACAATGCATCAGTATCCTATCTACAACAAAGGGGCAGACTCCTAATCAGCTACATAATTCCAAGTTCACAGCACGCAGACAGGTCAAAAATATTAAATTTCTAAGTCTCCTAACCAGATGCGATTCTGAAACAGAAAGGTGCAATCCATTTTACCAGATACGATCCTAGAAATACAAGATGTGATGGAGTTTGCAGGGCGTGATCCCTGAAATATGGGATGTGACCCTAAATACCGAGTACAAGCCTAAGTAGAATAGGTATGACCCACTGATGATTTTCAACCCAAAAACAAGACAAAAACAATGCAAATAGGATGTGATCCAGGGTATCCTGGATGCGACGAAGGAATCCAAAAAAACTGGATGCGATCTAGGAAATACCGGATGTGACACGGGATTTACAAGTTGCGATTCGGAATCCTAGATGTGATTCAAAATTAAAGGGGCTGTAAAAGCTACATAAATGCATGAAATTGAATTTTGTGAAATTCACAAGGTAGTTTTACGAGCACTAACCGGAGGTGGGTAGTCGGTCGGGCGCTGATGTCGGTGGCTCATCTCAAAGTGATGTTTCCTCAAAGGGACTACCATCTTCTCTGCAGAGCTCTCTGAATTACTATAGAGGAAAGTGAAAATGAATAGTGAAATGGTAATTTTTGAGGCTTATATTGGTCTTTTGAGCCATTTAGGAGTTCTGAAACTCCTCCCGGACATTTACAATTACATTTCTATTATCTTTTTTGATCAATCGGGAACCAAATCGAAGGTGCATAGGATGTTTTCAGCAGCACAGTACCATTCTTACGACAATTTCAAAAATTGTAGATTTGCTTCATTTGTTCCAAAAATCTGTTAGATTGTACATTTTATAATAAATCTTGGTCTGACATCATTTTTATCCATCTCACCACTCATATTTTTACGTAATTAACTTGATAATCGTGTGTTTATTTTTCAACACACCTTCTTTTCCCACTTCTTCTATTCCATTCAAGTGATATATCATTTCACACTGAGGGATTTTATTCTTTTCTTTTGATTTCATTCCCGAGGGGGCATGATCACACTATCATCAATTAAAATTTTGCTCAAAACAACATTTAAAATTACTTCATTATCAAACAAACTAGGGGCATAATAGTTTCCTTGACTAAAGTCAGAACTGTTGGATAGAAAGCTTTGGTTCTCATAAGCTAGATATTTTGTGTTTCCTCATTTTAAAAGATTCTTATTAAGCTCCTGGCAGCTTCATACTGAAGTTTGGATGACAACCAAGTTCAGAATCAGTATTATCAATCTTTGGACGACAACCAAGTTCAGAATTGGTATCTTTAAAATCTTTTATTGATCTTTGGATGACAACTAAGTTCAAAATCAATTCTATTAGTTTTGTTCGATCAAGTGCGAGACTGGTCTCATCAACATTATGTTTGACAACCAAGAACGAAATTCTCAATCTTTCTGAAGTCAAAATCGAAAACTTTCTTTGAATCAATGTGCTGCTCAGACATCAATTCAAAGAGGGGCAAATGTAACCACCTGAATTTGGTCTATTGCAACTATGGACCCTATTTTCCCTAAGTTTGATCATACCCCTAATTATGTCCAAACAACCCTGTTACTGCTTGACATAATTCTTTTGAAATCAATTTAATCTCCTAAAGTGATCAAATCACTAAATTATTTACTTTTAGCCAAAATCAAAATCAATCAAATACATGGCTAAAAATGATTAATTT
>MU227371.1:139427-156395 GCA_018584345.1 Thuja plicata | reverse complement strand
ATATATATATATATATATATATATATATGAATATATTTTGTAGAGTGAAGTATGTGTGATTTATATGATATGGTTTTAAGAGATGCGAATGACAGAGCAAAGGTTGACAGAGATCACTGAAGAGCTATAATAGGAACTATCTAAGCATAGTTGATGCTTGTTTTGTTCATTACTAAGAACACTTTGTAACAGAAGTATATTGTAAGAGTTGTATGCTCATTTGGCCCCTAACAGGGTGTTGTATACCTTTAACAGGGTTTTTATTCCTCTAACAAGGAATTGTGTTATGTAATATTCAGCTCCTAACAGGGCTAGGTCTCCTAACAGGGACACTATACTTAGTGCATGCTTGTGGTATCATCCCCACTGGGGTTTTCCCTTGGCTAGGTTTTCCTTGACAACAAATAATGGTGGTATGAGTACTGTGTTATTTTTTTATGTTTCTTTGATTTCAATATTCTTATGGTTTATGTTGAATTGGTTCAAAGTTTATTTTAAATGTTGTAATTGTAACCACCTGGATTTGGTCTACTCTAACCATAGACCCTATTTTCCCTAAGTGTGATCATACCCCCAATTATGTCACGACAATGTTACATTGGCATAATTCATTTTTCAGATTTAATGTCGTAGGTGATTTTTATCACTAAATTATATTAACTACTACAACCATACAATTCAAATCAATTCAAACCAATTAAAACAAATCAAATTCAAACATGGCTATAGTATTTAATCATAAAGGAATTAAATAAAACCCTAAATCAATTGCTCACTTTCAAATGAACTCATTCCCCTAGCCTAATTAATTTAATTGGCTATAGTCCTATTGATTATTAAAAAGCAATTTAAAGGCTTAAATAATTAATATCCTATTTTTGAATGAATTAAATAAGTTTATTCATTTCATTAATATTCTTCTAAACCCCTAACCTAACCCACTTCAACCACTTTGACTCTGGGTTCAAACCTATCCCAACCCATTCACCCCATGCTAATCTAATTCTAATCCTAAATCTATCCTAACCCACCTCCTAATGTTGTCACATTCCATTAAGGAATGATTAAGGACTTCACCCACTTGAGAAAGTCAAGGAATCTCAAGATTCCTTTCCTCAAGTCCACCTTCTCAAGCTTATCTTACACCCTTCCCATGCTTCTTTAAGGCTCTCATTAATGCCTCGTTAATGTACATTCCTTAAGCCTATGTCTCCACCATGTCTATTGAATGCCTTTGGCATTTATTTCTTCTTACACACGATTAATGAGTTTTTCAACTCCATTAATGCACCTTGTCTCCCCTCTCTCTCCTCCTTCTTCTATAAATAGAAGGTGTTTTGAGCACAAATAAGCCCATAACATATATTGAAAATGCATTGTTATGCTGTTAGGATTCATATAGACTCATATTCCATTTAGTTTCTCATGTTAATGCAATGTTATTATGTTCATTTTTAGAGCTAAATATGCATGTTTTCTTATCATTTAGTTTGTTTTAACTCAAATCTTTCATGCTAAGTCGTATATGTCACTGATAGTAGCATAATCAGAGGGCTATTGTGTTGCTTATCATACTCTTCTTAGTTAGAAAGCAATAGGTAAATTTTAGTTTCTTTATATGCTCATCTAACCATGTTTTCCACTAATGTAATGACCTATTGAAGTGTTGTGTCTCTCTTAATAGGTACAAAAATCACACACACATTTATGGCACCCACCGTGGGGCACGATTCGAGATTTGCCTCATTTTTAACCTCATTTTTCAATAATATTTCCTCCCAATTTGCAGGTCCAGAATCGCATCTGGTCATTTTAGCTCGCATCCGGGATATGCCCTCGCACCACAGAAAATGAGGCTCCCATCCGAGATTTCCCAGATCATTTTTGGTTTAGAATCACATCTGGTGAACATTCAGTCACATCTCGTGACAAAGGCTTGCATACGGTATATGATATCGCATCCTATTATTTTAGGCTTGCATCTGGTTAAAAAGTTTACATACTTCATTTGCCTAACTTCTAACAGTTTGCTCATTTTGGTTTTTGTCTTTTGAAAGCAGCCTAACTAGTGCTTGCAGGTTTCCATCAAAGTTTTTCTTGGGAGTTGGACAAATAATACTAACATGGTTTTTCAGGTTGGCTAACCCCCATCTTGACCTCTATTTGCATGATTTTTACACTAATAACATTTTATAATTTTCCACTAAACTGACTAGAGGACTATGCTCTTTTCCTTTTTAAAGGAAAATCAAAAACTCGCACCTCAGTTTATGGGTTGAAAGGAATTTGGAGATAACTGAACCAAGCAAACATAACTAAATTTCTTTTGGGATTAGTAAATGAACAACTCAAAGCACTAAAATTGTGGGCTAATTAAACAAACACATTGTCTAAATTTTGGGAATCAGAAATTGAACAAGCTACTCACTTAAGATTGCGGATAATTGAACAAGCAAACTTTCCTTTCAAAAGTATTCTATTTGGCATTAAATAGGAACATCTTAAATTGAGCACAACATTGCTTGAGGGAATGAACTATTTTATTGAATCTGTTTTGGGAGAAAATGACATGGATTAGGAGAGTATGCTCTTCTTCTTTGCAGGAATCAGAAATCTAGACATCCTACGCTCGCCAATCCTTTGTAAGCAGAGGGCCTACCCGTTGAGGAAAAAATCTCCCGGGAATGACCCAAGTGAGGACAGGTTTTACGCCAACCCTTCCAACTCACTATAAATAATCGCTTCCTTGTAGGTCAAAGCCTTGAAAGACGGAGCCGATTTTGTTCATAGAATTTTGACATCATTCCTTGAACATGCTTTGTGTGTAGAGCGTAGCCACTTGAATCTTTCTTGCGAGACTACACATATTTGAGTACTCATAGGGCTATACACCTCAATTTTTCCTTGTGCAATTCTATGGGGGATGGTTTCAAATGGATTGCCCAATAATAGACAACATTTCAACTGAAAGAATTCCTGATTCACCCTCAAAAGGGTGATAATCTTTGTGCAAGGAAAAAATTAATTGCCCCAAGACACTCGTCATATCGTGCCCTCACTTGTGTTTGGATTTGGCTAATACAACATCATGACTAGAGCCATTGCGTGCTTGGTGATGGTTGTATTCTGATTAGCATTTGAGTGTGTACCTAAGTCAACAAGCAAGGATTTTCATCCTCCACCTAGAAAATAGGGATAAGATGTGTGCTTGTTTCACCCTTTAACAATGCAACAATGCTTGACATAACTGAAAGATCATTGAAAAGATAACATTTTCAAAACAAGCAACAAATTTCAATCCTGGGTCTACACATGTTTTTTTATTCACTGACAAGTCTCAAAATGCAAAACTGCAATTAGACGAACTTCATGCACTTCCAAAATGAGTTTTTCAAAACTTACAGAGACATCAAAAATTGCATCCTGGATTTCCTGGATCATTTTTGGTATCCTGACTCGCATCTTGTATCCTAGCTCGCATCTGGTTAACACATCATCGCATCTAGGGTTCCATCTCGCATCTAGGGTCGTCAGTAGCTTGCATGCTGTATTTCTAGGCTCGCATCCGGGAGCTCACATCTAGGATAGTGGGAATTTGTAGAATAGTTTCTCAGAAAGTCTCAGTTGATTTGGATACCCTTTTAGCTCTTTAGTCTGCCCCTGTTGTCTTTTTTGGTCTCCCTGTCACTGTGTTAGAATACTTTTTCAAACGTCTACCTTGCATGTCTGGTCAGTTTCTTGTAATCTATTTCAATACGTGTGGTCTGTCAACTTCTTACAAATAACTTGGTTCCCAGCTCACTATCAGGGCATTCTAACCCTCTGACGCTGGAATCATTTACTTTCACCAAAACTCAAATGATACTTCCACCTAGACACACTCACTTGAACAATTCAAGATACTGCCTGACCCTCTCGGGAAACTTTGACGGGGCTGAGATACGGATACATGGTTAACACAAGATGCAACAAGTATACCTCTAAAGGATTGAAAGTGCCTCCTAAATTGCCACATTTTCAAGGAGAAACATCTCGCAGTTCCCTACTTAATCTAGACTCTCCACAAATGGATAGAAACACTCACGAATGGAGTGCAGCTTTTGAATAATATAACAATAGAAAAAGCCAAAAGCACAAAGATATCGATGAAAATGAAGAATCCACATTTGAACATCCTCCATTTGGATTGAATAGTGAGGGGGAGATCCCTAAAGATGAGTACGATAAACTCAAACAGAGCAAGAGGTTCCACAAGATACTGGAAAGGATAATTGACAAGGATAAAGAGAAATACTTCCTCCATTTGGCATCCACTGGCATAAAATTACCCCTGAATTATGATATCAAATAGCTAAAAGAAAAATAAGTACCAACTCCTATATCCATTCTTGCTAAGCAACTCAATTTAATGCAAATGAAACTTGCGACTCTCAAGCAAGAGAAGGCTAAACCCAAAACAAAATACTTTATGGACTCCATTTGTCCATTTCCTTTCAACAAGAGTATCACTATGATTCCATTCCCTCCCAACGTGGCATGGCCAAAATACAACAAGTATATGGGAGAGACTGACCGACATGATCATGTTTGTGAATTTTGTGCTCTTAGCATAGAGTACATGCATGAACCTACTTACCTCATGCGGCTTTTTCCTAGAAGTCTTAGAGGCAACGCCATGGAATGGTTCTCAAAACTTACACCCAAGGTTAAAACTTTTGAGGAGTTGATTCAACAATTTATTCAACATTACTCCTACAACATCCAGCATGATGTGACTATGATGGATCTATGTAATACTAAACAAAATACCGGTGAATCATTTACACACTTTCTTCAAAGATGGAGGAAAATCTTTGCACGGTACTCAAGAGCTATCCCTGAATCAGAGAAGATGCAAATCTTTGTCAATAACTTGGTACCAGAATTGAACTACGCATTGCAAATGCAAGACTCCTCTAGTTTCAACAAGATGATTAAAAATGTCCTCCGTATCGAAGAAGTTATGGTCAGAAAGGGGCATATCACTCTTCAAAGTGAAAATAAACCTAACAACTCCAACTCCAAACCTAAATGGTGGAAACAGAACAAAAATGTTGTCAACAACGGCGTAGTAGACGCATCCAATGTTGGTCCTAAACCTGAGGTATACAATCTAACCAACAGTATGCAAGCAAGGAAAGATGCCAAGGTAATGACCCTCATACCCAAAGCAAACAATGATAATAGCAAGGGTCAGACATGGACTTCAAAACCTCAAAGAACATTCACTCCTTTGGGAGAGCCTCTCAAGATTGTTTTGAAGACACTTCTAAACAACAAAGTTCTCACAATCCTAGATTCCAAACCATGGGAACCAGTGGTCAAACCAAGGTGGTGGGATGATAATTCCTATTGTGTCTTCCACAAAAACAAAGGACATAAGACTAATAATTGCCTTAAGCTCAAACATGTCATTCAAGACCTCATCGAAGGTGGAAAGATCAAGGTGGACAGACACACTACCAATGAAGATCATACAGCATTCAATAAACCATTTCCTAATTATGACAAAGGGGAAACATCTAAAGGAAAAGGTAATGAAGTAAACTAAACCTACTCCAATAATGATAATGTGATCAATATGCTAGACATTAAAACTAAATCAATTAATGTGGTCACAATCAAAGGTGTTTCTTTCCAAACAAATGCAGTGACTCAAAGCCAAGCATAGGTCATGATCAAAGGACCCAATTCTCCCCCAAAACCAACATCAATGTCCAAGGTCCCTATTATTACCATTCCTAAACCAGCAGTGAGACACATGGTTACTATTACTGTAGCAAAGTATGACTTGGTAGACCAATTGCAACGAACCTCTGCCAAAATTTCCATTTTTGAGTTGCTCAAAATATCCATGGTGCATAGGGAAATCCTGGAACAAGCCCTACATGCCGCAAATGTACCTAAGGACCTTGATATAGACAAATTCCAAGCGATGGTCAATCACATCTCAATGCCACATTACCTCTCCTTTTCTGAAGAGGATGATAAATCATTGACGCATCCACATAATCACCCCTTCCATATCGAAGTACTTATTCATAAATCCTATGTTAGATGCATGTTGATAGATGGAGGCACAGGATTGAATATTTGTACACTTAATCTAATCAGGAAACTGGGTCTTTTAGAATAGACCATTGACTCTAGAAGCAAAATCACTATCAAAGCTTATGACTAGGAATAAAGATCCTCTAAAGGTCTTATTGTTATACCCATCAGAGTCAGACCAATTGAAAGGAATGTCGTATGTCAAGTTCTGGACCTACCCCTGGCCTACAATATCCTGTTGAGGAGACTGTGGATTCACGAAATGCAAGCTATGTTGTCTACTTACCACCAGTGTATCAAGTTCCCACATAATGTGGTGGAAGTGAAAATTCCTGCGGATGCTAATTATACTTGTAACAATATCAAAGTAGGTACTATGATTCCACATAACAAAGAGGCTATGGATGAGATTTATCCTAAAACTACCAAAGACATGGTTATGAAGAGTTTTGGCAAAATCTTAAGACTTGAAGAAACAGGTATGGGAGAATACAAACTGGACCTAACTCTGTCGTTGATAGAACTTTGAGTGTCACCAAGATCCTATGGAAAACCTTCCTTGACATTCACACCTACTGCATCCAAGGAGCTAAAAATACACAAAGCAACTGGCATGGTAAAGGCATCCACATATTCTTTAGATAACATAGAAGAATAGGTAGTCTTGGACTGTCTTTACAAAGGAGAACCGGCAGAAGCTGAGGTCAAACATGTAGAGATATCCCTGCAACAGTGTGGTAAAGGATATGATTTCCTCAAACAGATGGGATACAAAGGAAAGGGACCTCTAAGCAACATAGGAAGAGGACTTATTGAGACTATACCCATGGAGTTCCAGAATACCAGAGACAAAATAGGACTGGATTTTAATACTAAAACTGACAAACGTGCTTTGAAAGACAGCCCAACCTCTAACAAAGGGAGTGATGAAATAGATGAGATAGAACTAGAGAAGTGGTCCTATGAAAGGTTATTACATGTTGGCATAGAGAATACCAACTATCAAGGAGAGCACTATGTACCAAGCTTTGAGGTACCACAAGATCTTCACACCCCTTTGTTAGCACAACCTCCCATTCAAGAGGTAGAAGACTCAACAACATATGGTTTAGAGATACCATTGATAGCAATAGCTACAAAAAGCACACCCCGATGATAGGATTTACATCCTAACTGGGGGCAGTTGGTCACAGTTTCACATGTTCTTGATCTACCACACTTTGATCCACAAATAGCTAACCGAGTACACCAGATAACTATTGATGAATACTTAAACAGATTTGATGATGAAATCACTGACTCTCGTGATTATGAATGGGATGAGCTGTCTGTCACCACATAAGACATTGAAATAGATACAATTCACATGTTTGTGGCTCCATCAACTCCTCATGAACATTCTAACACTACTCCCAACAACACTGATAATCCTAAAGTAGAGGAAGAGTTCCTTCTCCCTGTCATTGATGGAGAGATAGGTGCTTTCCTAAGTCTAGCAAAAGTTCAGAGGCGACAAGAAAGAAGCCTCCTTTTATGGAGAGATGAAGATGACAATTCCACTGACGAGTCACTAGAGTTTAGTCCACATATAACTAACAATGACCTTTTTTATGACGATCTAACTCTTATTGATCTAAACATTGAAGAAACTAACTTAACAAGACATGTCATGTCAGTTAATAGTCATGATGCTAACGCGATGTTGTTCTTCCTAGAGTCTGATTCCTTGTCTCTAATAAACCCAGATCTAATAGATTACACTAATACAGATCCTACTCCTATTCTTGACTTCCCTAATGACTACACCTCGGCCTGCTATCTCAATTCTTGTGAACCTTACCCTTCTTCCACCAATGCAAGGAGTGAGAACATGTCATAGGAGGATATCAGGTTTCTCAGTCAAAAATTAAAAAAGAAAAAGAAAAAGGGAACTAATGGTGAAAACCACGTTGTCGCAGTGTCAGATCCTAAAATAGTAAAAACAAAAGACATATCCAATGGTGAAAACCTCTCAGAGGCGCCAAAGGATGAGATTCTTGATGTCCTCCCTGAGCACTTTCAGGAAAGGTCTTCAGTTTTGATAGAACCAACATAGCCAGTTAATTTGGGCACAATTGAAGATCCTCAAATAGTACACCTGACACAATCTTTGTCAAAAGAGGAGAAGACATAGTTCACAGAGTTTCTGAGGGAAAAGAAGATCAACTTTGCATGGTCTTATACGGATACGCCTGGACTAGATCCTAATCTAGTCATGCACCACTTATCTATAGCTCCTGGGATCAAGCCCGTGAAACAAAAACTTAGAAAGATGCATCCTCATGTTGCATTGCTACTAAAAGCAAAGCTAGAAAAAATGTTGAAAGCTAGATTTATCTGAGTCATTTCCTACGCAGGATGGATCTCCAATGTGGTCCCCATGTCTAAATCTGATAAATTTATCAAGATATGTAAAAAATTCAAAGACTTAAAAAAGGCATGTCCTAAGGATGACTTCCCGCTACCTAACATTGATATGATCATAGACCTTACAACAACTTACCAAATGTATTCCTTAATGGATGGTTTCTCAGGCTATAATCAGATAAAAAATGCCCCTGAGGATCAAGAGAAAAATGAATTTACATGCGCATGGGGAACCTTTTGCTGGAATGTCATGTCATTTGGGTTAAAGAATGTCGGTGCCATGTATCAAAGAGCAATGATTACTATATTCCATGATATGATGCATAAAAACATGGAGGATTACGTGGATGACACCTTAGCTAAATCCAAAGAGAGGAGCACTCATATTGATGACTTAAGAAAGATATTGGATCGAATGGAGCAATTCCAACTCAGGCTCAATCCAAAGAAGTGTGCCTTTGGGGTTCAGTCAGGAAAGATCTTAGGGTTTATAGTTTTAGTGAAGGGAATTGAGATAGATACTGCAAAGGTCAAAGCTATTCTAGAGATGACTCCTCCATGCAACATCAGTCAAATGAGGATGTTACAAGGGAGACTTCAATCAATTAGGAGGTTTATTTCATAACTTGCTGACAGAGCACAACCCTTTACAAAATTACTACATAAAGGGGTCACCTTCAAATGGGATGAGCATAGTGAATCAAACTTCAGAGAATTAAAAGGGTACCTAGCTACTCCTATTCATATGGCACCTAATCATGGAAAACCATTACTCCTATATATTTCAGCTACAGCTACATCATTAGGAGTATTATTAGCACAAGAGGATGAAACTAAGAAAGAAATATCTATCTATTACATCAGTAGAACATTAGTCTCCTATGAGCTCAATTACATCATTATTGAGAAAGCATGCTTAGCAGTCATCTTCACATCATAGAAATTGAGACACTACATGCTCTCGCATATAGTAAGGCTCATTGCTAAGATTGATCCTCTGAAGTAACTTTTGAGCAAAACAACATTGACAAGGCATCTGGCAAAATGAGTCCTCATTCTAAGTGGATTTGACATTGAGTATGTAGATAAGAGAGCTATTAAAGGACAAGTCCTCATAGATCAACTGGCTGATTCACCCCTTCAAGATGATGAACCTTTAAGGATTGAATTCCTTGATGAGACCATTATGCATCTAACTAAGTACCCATGGAAGATGTACTTTGATGGTTCTTTCATGCAACAAGGCTCTGGGGCAGGAGTTCTATTCATAACTCCTCAAGGCTACAAGATAACCAAGTCTTACAAATTGATGTTCCCATGCATGAACAACATTTCATAATATGAGGCACTGGTAAACGGTCTTAAGCTTTCTATGGAATGGAAGATTGTAGAGTTACACGTGTATGGTGACTCCTAGCTCATTATCAATCAGGTCAATGGAGATTACCAGATGAAAGATGAAAATTTGACACCCTACAAGCAATTGGTTGATGACCTCAAAAAGTACTTTGTCTTCATCACATTCCAACAGATACCCAGAACGGAGAACAAAGCTGCAGATGCTATGGCTACATTGGCATCCATGTTACAACTAGAAGAACATCAATTCCAATATGACTTCTTGGTGGAAGAACTCTCCTATCCTGCCTTTGATACCCTTGAATACCAAGTAATTTGTGCTTTGAACACCCCAGATCAATCTCTGTATGCCAATATCATTGCCTATCTCACTGACCAAACTATTCCTAATAATTTATCCAGAAATGAGAAAAGAACCTTGATTAGGACAACATCATGTTATGTCCTCATAACTAATAAATTATATCAACGAGGTCTCAATGGTACACTTCTTAGATGTTTATAACTTGAAAATTCCGATCATGTGCTAAAAGAAGTCCACGAAGGTGTATGTTGATCACATTCGAACGACTTTTCACTAGCAAAGAAACTGCTCAAAGTGGGCTATTACTGGCCTACAATGGAAAAGGATGCTATTTAGTTTTCCAAAACATGTCATAAATTCCAAACACATGGAAATCTCATCCATGCTCCTGCCAGAGAACTTATACCTTTCATAACACATTAGCCATTTCAGCAATGGGCCTTTGACTTGGTTGGACAAATATATCCCAATTCTTCAAATGGACACAAGTTCATCATTATGGCCACTGAGTATTTTACAAAGTGGGTCGAGGTCGTGCTGCTAATCAAAGCCGCTGGCAAACAGGTGGCTATGTTCATTCTGAACTACATTATCTATAGATATGGGATACCCTCTTCAATTGTAACAGACACTGGGGGCCAATTTAAAAATAAAGACATTGATGACCTTTGTGAACAGTTCCACATCACTCAACATTGCTCATCAATCTATTTTCCTCAAGGTAATGGACAGGCTAAGGCATCTAATAAAAATATTCTCAAAATCCTACACCAAACTATAAGTAATTCTGGCAGAGACTAGCATCTACAACTGAATCCGGCACTATGGGCCTATAGAACAAGCATCAGAACACCAACTGGAGCCATGCCATTTGCTCTAGTCTATGGCACTAAAGCAGTACTACCTATTGAGGTTGAAATCCCATCTTTGCGGATATCTTTACACAGTCTTGTAACTGATGAGCAGTACCGCATAGATAGGGTGAATTCTTTAGACCTACTTGATGAGCACAAACAAGAGGCATTCGATCATCTAAAGGTGTACCAAGCACGTATGTCCAAAGGCTACAACAAGAAGGTCAAACCACAAAAATTTGAAGTGGGGGATCTCATCTTAAAGGAGAATCCTAAGAACCATCCCAACAGAGAAAAAAAGGGAAAATTTGAACCTAATTGGCTAGGACCTTATGTTATCACTACTACTTTTGGGACTAGAGCTTATCAACTAGCTACACCTCAGGGAGATGTTCTTCCAGATCCTATCAATACTTTACATTTGAAGCAGTTCTATGCTTGATGTTCGGCTAGCAGATCCTATACAATGAAATAGTTCTCATAAAATACAAAAAATATTCAAAAATTGATCCTGAAGAAATCCAAAAATAGTGAAAAAAGTCCTGAAGAAAGGTATCTTTGGTGAAAACCTGGTAAACAGGCGACATGATACTACAAAAATATTCAGAAAAAAAAAAAGCAAAAGTAGCAAAAAAATTAAAAAAGAGAAAAGTGTCTTGATGAGAACTTGGTAAAATGGGCATCTTGGTAGCAAAAAAAGAAAGAAAAGATCTTGCCAAGTGGTGAAAACCTAGCAATCAGGTGTCACTTGTATTTTATGCTCCATCTATCAATAGCTTACTGATACTAAGCCTTCACAATCGCACTTGTGCTAAACGTTGACTTTATTTCCTAAAACAACTCTCTTATCCTCGCTTGGGATTTGTCTGTATTTTTATCTTAGGATCAAGTCATTCTGCACTGGGGGCATCTTGGCTAGTATGGTAGGTTGCGTCTGCTAGGTCATCATAGGATGTTTTGTCTCGCGACATAATGATACTCGATGTTTTCACCAAACTGTTACTTTCACGACACAAGGCTAAAACAAACATTGCACTAACATGAATAATGTTCCTATGACCTACATGGGATTGCAAACATGAATGAAATTATACATGGACATGGAACACATATTGCTTGAATTCCAACTTTTTGATTGTTGAATCTCTACTGCACTTGAAAATTGAATCAATGGTATTTATCAATACTACCTAAACACAGTTTGATCTTGGTTTGATTATGACTCTTTTATGAACCCATGATGTTTTCACTGGGGACATCTAAGTAGTTATGAACTTTATTTGATTGATTCACAATTGATAGTTGTTATGTCTTCTGAGTTACTCCATGACGTCTATGCAAAGACAAAGAGTCGCAAGGACAGGGGACATAACGTTTTCTTGGTTTTCTACATATGGTAATTGTTCCAAATGATCCTATAAATTTCACCTAACTTGGATGTTTATGGTAAGAGCTGCCACTATGGGTGGATAGCCGCATATATCTCGATCTTTGTTATGTGTAAACTACGGTGAGGTTGGAACAATTTCCTTGTCTATTTTCTAGAATCAGATTCTCGCTAAGGTATACGAAGCATAATGTACCCAAGGATATGAATTTTCAAGGTCATTGCGAGTCCAATATCTTGTCGTACATAGAGTCTGATATATTAAAAAGGAAGGTGACTATTCATGTTATCTGCAAATCAGTGACAAGTCCAAAAGAGTCTAATATCTGCAAATTAGTGACAAGTCCAAAAGAGTCTGCATATAGCTGCATTTAAAGATTGCATGATGCATTTATAAAAGAAGTAAAATCATAGGGAAATTTGCGCTCAAAAATGATTTCTATTTTCTTCTTCTAAATCCAAGTTAATTACATCCATTTACTATTATTGATATCAATATCATTGCACATCCATAGCATACATTTTGCATTCATCAAATGAGACAGAAAGAAAATACAAAAACAAAGCATTTGTGTATTTTATTTCTACATCCTAAAGTGCATCCATACATTTTACATTGCATAAGAAAAACTCAAAAACATGCATTTTTCATATTCGCATAGAACTATTTGAAACATATTTATATCAGTGATAAAATTGAAAATGCATAAATGATGTCATCATCTAAATCTAACTCATCAAGAGACCAAGATATAATCACATGTGCAAATAAATCTACCAAAGCAAAGAAAAATCATGAAACATGTCAGAATTAGAAACAACTGCATCAGATATATATCTCAAACATGGTACAAATCAAAATATGACACAAGTCTACATAAAGAGTATCATTGAATCAAAAAGAATTAGATATGTGTGTGTGTGTGTGTGTGTGTGTGTGTGTGTGTGTGTGTGTGTGTGTGTCAGTGAATAAAAAATAATTAGATATATATGTATGTGTGTGTGTGTGTGTGTCAAATACAAGAGAAAGATCTCAAAAGGATCCAAATATACAATATACATGTATAAATACAGAATCAGCTCTGGCTCCCCCCCTCTCCTTGATCTGGAGGAGGAGGAGGAGGTGGTACAAATGGAGGAGGGGGAGGCATCGCCCCCTCAAACTGCTGAGCTACCCGTGAAAATGAAAGATCTCTTTGGCCCTCTGGAATGACAACATGATATAAAGAAAAGTAGTACGTTGCTCTCTGTCCCTAATGGGTGGCTATCTGAGCCTGTGCATCTCTCTCTACTCTGAGCAGGTTGCCCTACCTGTCCCGCTCTTCCCTGAGGTGCTCTATCTGTCTATCCCTATCTACAAGCAAGGCATTTGATATGGCAATCCTCAACTTAGCCGTAGTGAGCCTACCCTCTAGAGCTATGATCTATGCCCTAAGATACTCTCTCTCCTGCTCACACTGGGATAGATGATCTTCATCTCTACCAGATCCCCTGCCTGAATCCTATCCAAAAGGCCTATCCTGTGATTTGCGTGACTACCTCTGTTGTTGCTGCCTCTGCTAATCCCCTATAAGTAATGGACCTAGATCTATCCGAGGAGCAACAGATATGAATCGGGTGTGTCGACCCTCTCCACTACCACTGGCAACATCTGTGTGGCCACCCACAGCACCACCACCCCTATCATCTCCACCATCATCCCCCTCATCTGGAGGAGGACGCCTCCCATCCCTACCTCCATCAAGGCCTCCATCTCTCCCTCCATGCCTACCGGCGCCCCTGTATCTCTAAGATCCTCCTCTCCCTCTAGTTGGGTGCTCATCCAAATCATAATCTATGGGCTCCTCTATGCAAGGAATGACCTCCTCTGGCACTGTGAAATGAGGAAATGGATGCTAAAGCATCTCTGCTATATAGCCATCTGAGTAGCCTGCATTTGCAACATCCAGGCAGAGATCCCAATCTACTCCAACCATGTCCCTAATCTCCTGATGGGCGGTCTCATAAATCAGTTGGGCACCCCACAATGGTGCCTCATCACGAGTCTGTGCATATACAGTGATGTCCTATGTCCTGCCTTGTCGTCGGCCATACTGTCTCAGAACTCGAGAGTGCACGAACCGCTCTACAATATATCTGGTCCGCCCAATAAGATACCTGCTCTAGAATATAAATGGAACCTGTCAAGCATCTAAGGTCCACTCCTCACAATCTAAATATGGTCTCCAGATGACCTCAGTCATATCATCAAAGAGCCATCACCAGTACTCTACCTTGCCCAGATGGGGCTGCTGAATAAGACCTGCATACATATATACATAGGCCTACTTCAGTGCTCATTGTCTATCTACTATTGACCATGTAACTGGGATGTGCTCCCAGGCCCAGATCTGAAGAATCAATATACCCACGGTCATGCTCCAGGTATAATGGTACACAATCTCATGCAACTCTCGATACATGTGGGCTAATATGCAACTGCCCCATGCATATCTACATCTGTGGATGACCATCTTCTCTAGCATGTCCACCCATCTAACCATGAACTCATGTTGTCCTCTGTCTGGCATCAGGATGCCACCAATCAAACCTGCTAAGTACACAGATAATCGATCATAATGATCAACTATATAGTCCCATGAGAGGTATCTCCAATCGATGGTGTCATCTTAGAAATATCGATGTGCTACTCTAATCACCATGGCAGATGTTGCCTCGAAGCGTATCTCATGACCAACAATTAGAACATTCAGTATGCACCATACATCCTCTGGGGTCACTGTCATCTCCTCGGTCGGGAGATGGAAGGTGTTGTGCTTTGAATGCCATATCTCGGCAAGAGCATTCAACAACCCTCAGTTTACCCCTATATCGGGTAAACCTATCAAAGATTGTAATCCACAACAGACTATTGTCGCATGCTCCTTAGTTGATAACAGTCCACACAAGGCAAGCACATGACCTGGATATGTGCCTCTAAAAGAAACTACCTCAAAATATGCATGTTTTTGACACATGCAAAGATAAAATTAGTGTTTTATCTACAACAAAGATGCTGACTCCTGATCAGCTAAGTAATTCAAGGTCTGCGACAAGCAAATAGGTCAAAATGGCTAAGTTCCTAAGTCTACAAATGAGATGCGATCTTGAAAAGACAGGGTGCGATCTCTTTTACTGGATGCGATCCTGGAAATATGGGATGTGATTGAAATCACAGGGTGCGATCCCTGAAATACGGGATGCAACCCTAAAAGCAAGGTACAATCCTAAATGGATAGGGTACGACACAAAACTAAATTTCAACTAAAAACAAAGGTAAAAATAGACAAACTAGATGCGATCCAAGACATCCTAGATGCGATGGAGAAATCAAGAAAAACCAGATATGATCTAGGAAATACCGGATGCGACACAGGTTTGACAGGGTGCGATCCAGAATCCTGGATGCAACCCAAAATTCAAAAGGCTATAAAAGCTTTAAAAATGCATGAAATTCAAATTTGCAAAATTCACGAGGTAGTTTTACAAGCACTTATCGGAGGTGGGTAGTCGGTCGAGCGTTGATGTCGATGAATGAGTTCGAAATAATGCTTCCTCATGGGAACCACCATCTTCTCTGAAGAGCTCTCAGATTTACTATGGGTACAAGTAAAAATGAATAGTAAAATGGTAATTTTTGAGGCTTATATTGGTCTTTTGAGCTATTTAGGAGTTCTGAAACTCCTCCCAGGCAACTGAAACTACATTTCTATTCTCTTTTTAATCAATCAGAAACCAAATCGAAGGTGCCTAAGGTATTTTGTGTAGTGCATAAACATTTTTATGACAATTCCTAAAAATGCATATTTGCTCCATTTGTTCTGAAAATTCATTCAAATTGCACATTTTATCATAAATCTTGGTCTGACATCATTTTATCAGTCCCACCACTCACATTTTTTGTGTAATTAGCTTAGTTCTTGTGTGTTTATTCTTAAACACACCCTCCTTTTTCACTTCTTCTACTTTATTCTTTCTTGTCCTTCCTGTTCCATGCAAGTGATACATTATTTCAACAGAGGGATTTCACTTCTTTCCTTCGATTTTGTTCTCGAGGGGGCATGATCACACTATCATCAATCAAATTCTTGCTCAAAACAATATTAAAATGACTTCATTATCAAACAACTAGGGGCGTGACAGTTTTCTTGACTAAGTCAGAACTGTTGGATAGTGTATGCACCCTAAAATGGTCGCCTAGACTTTGGGCCCCATTTCTCAATTTATCAAATCCCTGAATCAATATTTTCAAATATCAACAATATCAATTATATCAACTTCCTTGATCAAATCATAATCAACTCAATATTTCCTAAGGTTTGAGCCTTATTTATTTTTGAGCCTTGAAAAATATTGTAGAGATTTTCCATGAAAAATATTGTAGAGATTTTCCATGAAAAATATTTAGATTTTGGGATTAAAAATAAACCTCTCATGTGTTTGGCTTGAGTGTTTACATGCTTTCATAGAACACATTTCAATTGATGCTTTTAATGGGAAATGAATGGACATAGATTTGCTTTCATACA
>MU227371.1:72696-124810 GCA_018584345.1 Thuja plicata | reverse complement strand
TCCCTGAATCAATATTTTCAAATATCAACAATATCAATTATATCAATTTCCTTGATCAAATCATAATCAATTCAATATTTCCTAAGGTTTGAGCCTTATTTAATTTAAAAGAGAAAAAAAAAATATTTAATTAAGAGAACATGCTCTCTTTTAATTAATTAAAAATCTCTTTTAATTAAATAATAAAATCACTTTATCCTAAGCCTTTATTTAATTAAAAAGATTCTTATTAAATCTCCTGGTAGCTTCATACTGACTCTTGGACGACAACCAAGTTCAAAATCAGTATTATCAATCTTTGGACGACAACCAAGTTCAGAATTGGCATCTTTAAGATCTTTTATTGACCTTTGGACGACAACCAAGTCCAAAGTCAATTCTATCAGTTTAGTTCAATCAAGTGCGAGATTGATCTCATTAGGCATTTCGTTAGATCATGAGCGAAATTCTCAATCTTTCTGAAGTCAAAATAAAAAAACTTTCTTTGAATCAATGCACTGCTCGCACATCAATTCAAAGAGGGGCAAAGGTAACCACCTGGATTTGGTTTGCTCTGACCATAGACCCTATTTTCCCTAAGTGTGATCATACCCCCAATTATGTCACGACAATGTTACATTGGCATAATTCATTTTTCAGACTTAATGTCGTAGGTGATTTTTATCACTAAATTATATTAACTACTACAACCATATAATTCAAATCAATTCAAACCAATTAAAACAAATCAAACTCAAACATGGCTATAGTATTTAATCATAAAAGAATTAAATAAAACCCTAAATCAATTGCTCACTTGCAAATGAACCCATTCCCCTAGCCTAATTAATTTAATTGGCTATAGTCCTATTGATTATTAAAAAGCAATTTAAAGGCTTAAATAATTAATATCCTATTTTTTAATGAATTAAATAAGTTTAATTCACTTCATTAATATTCTTCTAAACCCCTAACCTAACCCACTTCAACCACTTTGACCCTGGGTTCAAACCTATCCCAACCCATTCACCCCATGCTAATCTAATTCTAATCCTAAATCTATCCTAACCCACCTCCCAATGTTGTCACATTCCATTAAGGAATGATTAAGGACTTCACCCACTTGAGAAAGTCAAGGAATCTCAAGATTCATTTCCTCAAGTCCACCTTCTCAAGCTTACCTTACACCCTTCCCATGCTTCTTTAAGGCTCTCATTAATGCCTCGTTAATGTAGATTCCTTAAGCCTATGTCTCCACCATGCCTATTGAATGTCTTTGGCATTTATTTCTTCTTACACACCATTAATGAGTTTTTCAACTTCATTAATGCACCTTATCTCCCCTCTCTCTCCTCATTCTTCTATAAATAGAAGGTGTTTTTGAGCACAAATAAGCCCATAACATATATTGAAAATGCATTGTTATGCTGTTAGGATTCATATAGACTCATATTTCATTTAGTTTCTCATGTTGATGCATTGTTATTATGTTCATTTTTAGAGCTAAATATGCATGTTTTCTTATCATTTAGTTTGTTTTAACTCAAATCTTTCATGCTAAGTCATATATGTCACTGATAGTAGCATAATCTGAGGGCTATTGTGTTGCTTATCATACTCTTCTTAGTTGGAAAGCAATAGGTCAATTTTAGTTTCTTTATATGCTCATCTAACCATGTTTTCCACTAATGCAAGGACCTATTGAATTGTTGTGTCTCTCTTAACAGGTACAAAAATCACGCACACAGTAATACTGATTCACCCCCTCTCAGTATTACCTAATCCTAACAAATGGTATCAGAGCTTTTGGCCCTTGGACAGAAGCTTAATAACTTGAGGGAGATCAAAATGGATTCAGATAATCTACAAGAGAATTTTGAAGCTACACTTGAAGACCTTGATAAAGTTAAAGCTGAGAATGAAGACCTGAGATTCAATCTAAGGAGAGCAGATGGATTCATAAAGAAATTGAAAGAAAAACTTGAACTTTCAAGGAGTCAGAGACAATATCTTGTGGCTCAGATAAAAGAAGACTCAGACAATGACAATTCAGATCAGATAAAGCAACTTGAAAAAGAGAATGACACTTTGAAGCTTGAGAATAAAGGAATGGCTAAAGAAATTCAACAAGAGAAAGATGCTAAAGACAAGATTGAAGAAGCTTTTAATAATGCAAATGTTTTTATGGAACAAATGAAGAATGAGGCTGACCACTATAAAAACAAGTACCTAGAATTGGAGAAATACAATCAGATCATAAAAGGTGAACTTGTTGAAGCAAAGAGACATATTGAGAAACTTCACTCTAGCAGTGATTTGATCGATGAAGAAAGAGATAGATAGAAACCTAAAGGTGATATGAATAGTATTGTATTCAATGAAGCTGAATGCTCAAAGAATCAAGAAGAAAAACCAAATGGGAAGATTGATGTAGAAAAATATACTCTTGAAGAACCTAAAGAGAAGATCAGACCTTTCAGAGGTAGATGCTTTGGTTGTAACAAGTTTGGACACATGAAAAGAGACTACAGAGGTAATGTTCCCTTTAAGACTTTTTCTGGTTATTGTTTTAATTGCAATACATATGGGCACAAGAAGGAAGAATGAAGGATATAGAGTACCACCTCCTATGAATACACAGAAGAATGGAAATGATATTGGTAAGAGAGTTATAGATTTAAAGAATGACTTTGAAAAATGTTTCAAGAAAGAAGAAGATAACAATAGTGGAAAGATATGGAAAATTAAGGAGATAAGTGATATACTGGTTCAGGGAGAGATAATAGATGCTACTGGATCTTTGGCTGATGTTAACAAAGTTGAATCAACCTAATTGGCCGATCATGGCCTTAGAGGGAGCATTGGATAAAGATATCAGAATATATCCCGCCCCTTATTATGTGGATTGGGTCCTAGCGAGCTTAATGGTGATCATGGCCGACATCATGGAATATATATTTAAGAGCACAACAGTGGACAATGCATATATTTTTATCGCGAGATTTATAGCCGACTGGACAACATTGGGTAATGCGAGCTTTTAATGACATAACATTGTATAAATCACATAATGATTATCTATTTTCTTATCATTTGACGAAAAGAGACCTAAGGAGATCAGAGACCAAGAGATTCAGACTATCTAGCAATTACCTTGCATGATCGATCGAAGCAAATACTCAGATTTCAGCATGTGAAAGGTATTTACATCATCTATTTATACAAAAACTATGGATGCACCTGTGATATTTTATGTTGTGGATAGACCTAGGTATAAATTCAAGAAACATCCTTTCAAATCTTGTGAAGAAGACCCTGAAGGAGCATTTTCTCAGACACCTCATGATGTATTGCATGTAGAAGACATTAGGGCATACATTCATTGAAAATAAGACATACTCGGTATTGATGACATTTCTACTGAAATGGAATACATGACTGATAATGGCATTATGAGAGATGAATTCAAACATGTGAATGAGTTAAACATTATAAAAATTCTAGATTTATACGAATTCAGTGAAGAAGAATGGATTAAGATATTGTTGAGTAGAGTTCATGATCAATTTATTTGGATAAGCGAACAACCTGTGAAGATATGTAGTGACTTGATACATGAGATTACTGGTTTGGACAATACTGGAATCATTGTTGTAGTAGAGAAACATGTTAAGAAGAAAGTTGAAACCCTAATGCATTCGAAATGGGATAGGCGAGCCATGATAGTGAATGAAATCTTTCGGCAGGATATGAGATTAATTACTATGATACTTGGTTACAAATTCTACTATAGTAGTAGACCTAATTCTATATTTGCTGGAGCTATTATGATGGCCTACAAAATGGTGAAAGAAAACACAATGTATAATCTATGTGAAGTGTTGGCACAACAGTTTTTGGAAAATGTGAAGTTGATAAAGAAAGACAACTCCAAAACCTTCAGATTTGGTTCACTGCTAATGCATATGTACATACACATTGAGCACAAAATTCTAGGAATGCACCCTAGTGGTTGGAGAAAAGGGATACCTACTGGTATTCAGATTTCATAGAGTTATCAGAGACAGAACATTACATGGGTTGATGGAGAGCTATTTGGTATGATCAAAATTATTTAGAGGAAAATGAAAGAAAGATACATGATTCCTAAAGATTTAGTTGAGAAATATAAGGATACAATTTGTTTCATGGTTGAAACTGATTGTGTATGCTTTGAGGCAGTTGTTCCAAGAAAGAAATGGTGTCATCCTATGGGATATGAAGTAAGTTTAGAAGTACTGACCATGTAGATCGAACATGTTCTTGCATCTGAGATAGATACATCTGAGAAGAGATGGGGTACCTATGAAGAAAAATCAGCTGAAGTGAGAGAAGAACAGACCAGAGGCTTAAGGAAAAGAAGAGTTGAAAACATTATTCATGAATTTGGAGTTAAGGCAGGATTGACTGAGGAAGAGTTTAGGGAAGTAAAGAGGAAACTGGAAGAATGATCTTCTGGATAGGCAAGTGCTACTACTTCAACCCTTCCACATCCTGAAGTTGTGATGACAACTGTTGCACCTACTACAATCATTAATGTAGACACCCCTTCTTCATCACAGCAGACCTCGCAGGTAGTAGAATTGGTTCCTAGAGTGAGCACTAGATCCTCAGACAAAAATCACCAACTAAAGAACTGAGGACTATGAGAGAAGAGAAAATATCAGTAAGTGATAAACCTGTATGGGAACCTGACTTGAAAATGATTGAGAAGAGAACAATTGAGCAGGGAAAGCTAGTTACAATAGACAAATATTATGACATGTATAAAGAAAATGACAAACTTAAGATTGAAGATATTGTAGTAAACCATTTACTTGTTTTTAAGAAGAATCTATTGGAGACTGAGGGCAGTGTACCTGAGGAGTTGTATGGGAGATTAGAGATAAGGAAACAACTAGCACACATTGAAGATGAGACTATCAGGAGTCAAGTGATTGATAAAATGTTACCTGTAGTTTCTATGCAAGAGAGAGACAAACTGCTTCCTGAACTGAAACCTTTATTGAGGACAAAGGAAAGATTAGTAAAAATTATGGCAAGGAAGTATGAAGATGTTACTGAAGAGACTGAGAGAGCATTGGATCAGATACTTATGTCATCGATTCCTGAGAAGACTGCACCTACTAAAACTACAATTCCTACATCCTTAGGAATGGGAGAGAGTTCCAAGATAGTTGAGGAAAGTGTTGAGTAGAGAGAAGATGTTATGCAACCAAATTTCTATGTTTGTGGTGTGCCTGTGACACTTGACACTTCTTGATCGCTTGCTATAAAGATTCAGAAACTAGGAATAATCCTTTTAACTTAGGGATTGGACATCCAACTAAGCACTTCATCCACTTTACAATAAACTCATTTAATATGTCAAACCCAGGGACGTGTTACTTGAAATGGGACAGCAAAATATATGCACCAAGCACTTCTTCAACCATTCTTTCTATAATTGTTGCAGGAAATAAATGTTGGAAAAGAACTACTCTATGGCTGTAGGAAATGAATACTTAAAGGAAATCTAAACTAATGTTGTGGAAGTAAATGCTTTGAAAATAAATGATGGAAATGAAGGCTACTAGCAAGATGAAAGAATGCACACAAACAACTATAATGCTTTAGTTACTCTGCCGCTTAGCCACAGAAAGCGGTAGCTGTCCTGTGGCTTTGGCTACGGGGGCTGTTCAACATAGGATTTGAAATAACAAAAATGCAGGAAAAATGAACTAACTAGAATGAATCTAAACTATGGATTCCTCACCAAGTGGCCCCCCTTGGGTGAGTACCCAAAATACTCAATTACACAGTACTGAACTCAAAACTTCATTTGCTCATTAACTTGAATAAAAGAGTATAGGAATTCTTTTCTACTAAATGATACAATGAAACTATAACAATATTACTGCCCTTCTTCTCACACAGGAGTGGGGCTTTATTTAAAGGGAAAAACATCTAACTGCTAAACTCCACATGCCCTAAGAAAAGGCGGAGCTTTTATTACAACTGTCTAACAGAAAAGAAAACTAGAAAGCATGAAATAGAATCAGTCAAGAAGAGAGGAAGGAACTACATACACAACAGATCCAACTTCCCACTCTCTCCTAGATTTCATCAAAGAAATTATTGTGCTTTTCCAAGTCTTTGCTCAATTGTCTCCACCTGGATCAATCTGGAAAAATTTCACCACTGCTACGCTGATGTTTCTTCTATGCGTGTCTGTTGTAGGACCGCATCAAGCGACCAGCACAAAGACGTGCTCATCTGAACCGTATGTCAGTTGCTACTTCAATGGGCTACATTAACACCATTAGGATAAAATAATTCATGGCATTCATTCAAAATACAAACATTATCTATTTTCCCAATAGTCAATTCACTCATAAAATATAATCATGAGTTCATAGCAACAAAATACAGCATATTCATCCCGATAAAGCAGATTAAGTAGCATATGTCAATGGCATAGGTTCAGTGATTGAATATCACATAATAATAGTTTTGGAGCATAAAGTCTTGGAATAATAACAAAAAACATAAGAAAGGTCCTAGCAAAAAGTTCTCCTAAGGTATATAAAAGATGCCATTAAAATGGCCCATCATTCTGCCCCCCTACGAAGACTAGTGCCAGTTCTTAGGCACTGAGACATTCCAGATTTTGGCAAGAACTCGGAGGGCTCCTTCCTATGTTTCTCCAACCATGGCGGTGCCAACTCGGCAGTAGAACCCATTTATGCGCTCCATCTTTACCCATTTTCCAAATTCATGCTGCTCATCTATTTCATCATCTATGCAACTGTATAATGGCCATAAGAGCAGGGGAGGCTGGAAAGTGAGCAGTAACCAATGCTCGGGCCTTGGTTGTCTTCCTTGGCATATATACCAATTAACATGTTGCATTGTAACATGCAAGTTAATCAGACTATGCGGCTCTACCTTCTTAAGTGCCAAGGTAAGTCTTTCCCATCTCTGTTTTAACCCTGTAGCTACCTTGTCTCCATCTGATAATGATAATTTTTCAAAAGCCGAGATGACTTCCTCACAACTTTCTAGAATCCATTTCCTTGGTGTAGAATCATGAAATCCATACACAATCTGCATCCAGTCATAGTAAAGCCTTCGTGGTGACTGACTTTCTGGACGTAGAGGCGAGGAAATGGATTTTTCAAAAATTCTATACTTATGTAATTGCTCACCATAGTTTATCTCATTTTGAATCCAGGAAACAAGGGCTGACAAATGTATATTGCCAATAAATAAAAGGGGGTTCCAGTCAGTATTAGAAGGAACAACATAATTGGGTATAATTCACACAACAAATTCTGAGCACAGTCGGGTGATGTGTTATAAGCAACCACAAATTCATGTGGGGTTTCTATACCTAAGTTGACATCCCGAAGGATTCTCATTAATTTAAATAGAAAAAACTGCTCTTTGAGGCATAGGGCATAAACCCGTGGTGGTGGCCTGCATTCTATTAATTATGGAATTATGTCTGCAATGTTATTTACCTTGTTCTGCATAAACTCAACCTCTTGCTGTTTCCTTTCAATTTCCCTCCTTAACTTTGCCTTTTCTAGTTCCCACATCAATTTTTGATATTGTATTGTATTGTATTGAAATAATCAACCGATGGAGAGTGAAAAATTACCTCCTTAGGTTGCTGATGTGGGACCGCCCTGACTGCTTGTGGGTCCTCCTCTTTCTTTGGAACACCTGGTACATTTTCTGGAACAAGGGGTCTCCCCCCATAAATACCATCCTATGGAGGGGAAGATTATCCTCCGGCAATTTGAGGCTCTGCTTCACACGCTGCTTCTGGAATGATTTTAACAGTTGTAGGATCCTTTTCCACCATACTTTGGCACTCGGCAATAGGACTGCCTAACTGCGGTTGCTCTTGTAGGGGTTCCTCTAAGAAGATATGAGAATCATCAGCCGTCATAGGGGAACTTGTGTCTTCTATTTGTGTGGTGTTCAAATGAACACTTCTGCGTAATGGGGTATCTGTAGAGGCTACAGATTTCTTTTGTGAAAGTTTCCTTTTATTTGTAGGTGCGGCTGCAGGAAAAACTGTAGATACAAGAATATCCTGGCTCATATATTCTGGCAATTTGGCTTTGCCTTTACCCTTTTTATCCTTTTGTCGAGAAATTGTGGGAGCCTCGGTTTCTCCGCTCCCTGGAGTAGGGTTTGGATGACCAGAGGGCACATTTTCCTCATGAACCCCTGAAGGGGAAGAAGTATTCAAGGGCTCATCTTGTTCACCCAATTCTTCTTCCTCGTTAGGGTTATTGCCTCGTTCTTCTTGATTCTCGGGTCGTAGCCCTTCTGAATATAACTCAATATGAGGTGCCTCAATAAATCTGTCCCAAGACATGGGAGAGACATCCCTTAGTGACCTTTTCACCAATAGCTTAATTAATCCATGGTGGGTTATTGTGCTCTGCCTCCCCTTTTGTACTTCTTCAGCAGTTAAATTCAAAAGGGCGTAAAGGAAATTTGGAAGATTTACTAAACGGTTATGTCATAAGTGGCTCAACAATTTAAAGTGAACTACATGCAAGAAGGAAAAATGGCCTTTATAGGTAATGTACCTTATGACATGAATGACTAACTGAGTAAATTTCCCCAAAAGAGATGTCCGCTTTACTCCTTGTTTACTATAATCCATTGGGGCATCTGCTAGTAACACAAATTCTGCTCTGGCCATTCGTGCGTCATGCCCATGTGGAAATGTTGCACCTATAGATGGAAGTCCAGAGACTTCTGCAATTCATGCTTCTGAAGCTTCAAATCATAACCCCTTAACATACATAATTCCATTGTTGTATGTTCTCAAAAATTCTAGTGTCGTATCTTCGTCATACCCATTTAACCTAACAAAATAGGTGAGCCAACCTACTCTATTAAAGACCTGAATGATGTCCTGGTCTTCTAACAATACCAAGTGATTTGATGGCTCATGCCATATAGAAGAACCACCTATTCTGCTACTTTGGAATCCCAACAATGTCTGAAAAACTCCACAATCCCCTTGCTTCCACTGATAATCTTTACTATGTTCACTGAAAATTTTCTATGATGTGCCCAGAACTGGAATGAAAGTTTTCTAGTAGTTTCGAACAAGACACAACAAAAGATTTTTACTTTGAAATAATGATGTGAAAGTAAGCTGAAATTTTTTGAGTTAAAGACAGGGTTGGTTTTGACAGTCGACACACAGGGTTTGTCAAATCACAAGTTCTGATATGACGTCTTAGTACAATTCAGGTAGAAAAATAGTAATGACAAAGATTAGTAATTATGACAGTTGATTTGGAAATGATGCAAGTTTTGAGCTGATGGGAAATTTTATTTATTATTCACAAAACCCTATGTACTGCCCCCTACGAAAAAAATGACAAGTGTCCTCACTTGCGTGGAAATGTATGGCAAAATTGGGAATGAATCAATCTTATTAAGTACAATGTGTCATAATCATATTAAATGAAAATAAAAAACTATCGGGGACAATAAAGTACTGCGTACTTGAGAATATTATACCATTAAATGTTCAAATTCGGAAAGATTTGATGACGTTGGTAGAGTAAAAGAGGGACAAGAAAAATGAGCTGGCGCAATAATGAGATGACGTGGATGATAGATAAAGATGATGAAAAAGCAGATGGAATGGTGTTTTATTACGGAAAAGAGATTTTCGTGGGAAACAAAAAATTTATTATGATTGCATGCGGGAAATTTTCAAAGAGATGACCGGTGTACATAATTACGCCGGGTGGCTGTAGGAATGTCCTCAGTCAAAAGAGGTTCATTAGCTATAGGAGGATCTTCAGCTGGAGGAGGTTCATCGGCCGCAGGAGGATCTTCAGCGGGAGGAGGAGGTTCTTCGGCCGCAGGAGGTTCAGTGGCGTCAGGAGAAATCTCAAACTGCCGTAGGAAATTGACCTTTGTCTGTGGTTTATGGTATAGGCAAAGCCTATGACCATTTACCAGTAACTTGAAATGTACAGGGTTGATAGTAGAGAGATGAATAGCTCCATTAGAATAAACATGAATAATCTTATAGGGGCCAAGCCAACGAGTTGTAAGCTTACCTTGGTTTTCTTGGAATCTTGAATCATATAAAAGAGCCCAGTCACCAGGAGAAAATTGTTTGGAAAGGATGTGAGAGTCATGCCATTTTTTTTGTTGTGTCTGAACCAACTCTGTGTGCTACAGGGCTGCCTTCCTTAGCTCATCCAGCTAGTTAAGTTGCAGGATCCTGTCGTGTTGCACCTCAGTGAGATCAATGTTTAGTTGTGATGTCGTCCGTAAAGTTTTATGTTCAAACTCAATCGGCATCACAGTTGTCTTTCCATATACCAACTCAAAAGGAGTGAACCCTGTTGTGGTTTTCCATGTAGTGCGGTAGGCCCAGACTGCCTCTTGGAGATGACTGCTCCAATCTTTCTTATGCAACTATACTGTCTTTGTGAGGATAGCTTCTATCTCCTGATTAGTGATTTTCGCCTAACCGTTCGCCTATGGATGATAGGGACTTGATTTGCGGTGGCAGATTTTGTACTCATTCATCATAGCAGTAATTAATGTGGAGGTAAATTGAGCTCCTTGATCAGTGACTAACTCACGGGGTACACCATAGCGTGTAAATATTTTCTCATACAGGAACTGTGCAACTCTGTTGTCTCTGGCATACTTCATGGCTCTAACCTCTACCCATTTGGTTACATAATTAGTACATACAAGTATGTACGAATTGTCATCTGATGCAGGAGTGATGGGACCAACAAAATCGATTCCCCATTTATCAAATAGAGTCACTACAACCTGAGGAAAGAGTGACATTTCATCAGATTTAGTAGGCCGCCCCATCCGCTGGCAGCGATCACATTTTCTGGTGTAATTGGTTGAGTCCTTGTAGAGAGACGACCAATAGTAACCAGTATTAAGTATCTTCATGGCTATCCTTTTGGCAGTAAAATGCCCTCCATAGGGCTCATCATGACAAGGCTGGAGGATGTCATAAGTTTCACCCTCATGAATGCACCTTCTCAATACTTGGTCAAGGCCAGTATAGAATAAACAGTCAGCAATCCAAGAAAAGTTGAAAGTTTTCTCTATTAGTAACCATTTTTCCTTTGGAGAGAAGTGTGGAGGTACCTTTTGTGAAACCAGATAGTTAGCAATATCAGCATACCAGGGTGTTTTTTTTGTAATGGAGAACAGGTGGTCGTCAGGAAAGCTGTCATCAATTGTCAAAGGTACATCAGCATTCTGCAGGCGTGATAGAAAATCTGCCACCATATTTGATTTGCCTGGCTTATCTATGATGGTAATATCAAACTCTTGTAGCAACAACAACCATATGGCCAATCTGCCAGTTATGGAAAGATTCTTAGCCAAATACTTAATAGCTGCATGGTCAGTATGCACAAAGATTTGATAACCAATGACATAATGGCAGAATTTGTTCAGAGCATAGATAACAACCAATAGCTCCTTTTCAGTAACTGTGTAGTTCAACTCAACTCCCTGCAGATTTTTGCTAACAAAGTAAATGACATGTTCTAGTGTACCTTCCTTTTGTCCAAGAATGGCTCCAACAACATGATCACAGGCATCTGTATGTATGTGGAATGGGAGTTCCCAATTAGGACCTCGAAGGACCGGTGCCTAAGTAAGTACAGAATTTAGCTGCAGGAAAGCTTCTTCACAATCTAGTGTCTAGACAAACTCAACATCTTTAGTCAGTAATGAATACATGGGGCTGGCCATCTTGCTAAAGTTCTTTATGAATCTTCTATAGTACCCAGCATGACTAAGGAAGCTTCTGACATCCTTTTGTTTAGCCAGGGTAGGTAGATTCATGATGACCTCAATTTTGGTCAGGTCCACCTGAATGCCGAGAGCAAAAATGTAGTGACCAAGTACTACCCCTTCCTGCATCATCATAAAGCACTTCTCACTGTTCAAAGATAGGTTATGTTCTTTGCATCTGGTGAGGACTTTTTCCAGATTCGTCAATGCTTCCTCATATGTTTCCCCATAAGTTGTAAAGTCGTCCATGTAGATCTCCATACAGTCATGGGAAATGTCAACAAAGATGCTGATAACTGACCGCTGGAAGGTAGCAGGAGCATTGTAGAGGCCGAATGGTAAAACTGAATATGCAAAAGTCCCCCATGGGCAGGTGAATGTGGTCTTTTCCCGATCTTCTAGAAGAATCTAGATCTGATTGTATCCACTATACCCATCCAAGAAAGAAAAGTATTTCTTTCTTGCTAGAGAATCCAGAACTTGGTCAATGAATGGAAGGGGGAAATGGTCCTTTTTGGTGGCATTGTTAAGTTCTCTATAGTCAATACACACACACCACTTGCCACTTTTTTTAAGAACTATGACTAGTGGGGACACCCACTGGCTGACTGATATAGGATATATGAAACTGGCTTTAAGGAGTTTTTGGAGTTCAGACTTGACTATTTCACGAAGAGCAGGGTTGACACGTCTTTGGAATTGCCTTATTGGGGGGTTTTTCCTCTTTTAGGAAGATCCTATGAGTGCATAACTTTGGGTCTAGACCTTTCATATCAGCGTAATCCCAGGCAAAAGCTGTAGCATGAGTTTTTAGTAGCTTGGTCAATGATGTTTTCTATTGAGGAGAAAGTTTGCTATTAATATTTAAGCAGCGTTCATGGGAGACTTCTAGTTGCTGCGTGAGTTCCATCATGAATGCATCTGTTAATGAGGACATTTGAACCTCATAGGGAAGCATTTGGCGATAGAGCTGGTTGGACATAGGGGAAGAGATTTGGTAATCAGAGTACAACGGCTGCAGGGAGTAGTTTTGGAAGGAACTATCCAAAGGGTCTAAGTTCGGTCCATACTGGTTATGCAGGATGTTGGTGATTACCTTATCTTCCTCCTAAAGCTGTAGGAAGGGGTCCCTTGTTAACATCATTAATTGGGAGACTGAATTAATAACTTTGGATTCCTCTCCTTATCTGGCCATATGGGAGAAGCTAATTCTATCTGAGGTTGAGAAGGAGGATATAAGGCCAGGGTTTTGGTGTGCTGACTGTCAGAAATGGTCATATCCCCTAACCTACAACTGATGTAGGCATCAGTGGTATCCAGTCAAGGATGTCCTAGAATAGTTGGGTAGCCCCCCAGGGTGGCTTTTGGCGAAAGGATCATGAAATCTGCAGGGTAGGACCAAGACTCTAGGTCAACCACAATGTCCTCCACTACTCCATCAGGATTTACAATCAAACTGTCTGCAAGCTGTAGGATAGTAGGTTTATTGCGGAGATTAGTGATACCAAGGCGTTGCATAATGTCCTTGGTCATGACATTAATGGCAGCTCCTAGATCAATCAAGGCATTTTTTATAACAGTCCCATTAATGATGACCTCGACAACAGGGCTGCCAGGGTCAGAATATTTTGGGATGGTAAGCTTTCCTAACATGATATCTGCCAGTTTGCCCAGGACATGGACAGTCTGGGGATCCTTTTTCTTGCAGCCAAGCTTTTTAAAGCAGGCTTCCTTGATGGCTTTTCCATATGTGGGAACATCTTTGATTGCTTGGAAAAAGGGAATTTGGATGCTGACATTCTTTAGTTGGTCTAGGATATTGAAAGTTGACTCACGAGTGTTCTTCAGATTGCTTTGCTGCAATATTTGTGGGAAAGGAGGAACAATAGGATGATTGGTCTTAACTGGTGTTGCAGGGGCTACTGGATTAGATGGATTTTCAGGGTGATTGGGCTCCTCAGAAGTCATTTCAATGATTACATGAGGTTATGGTGCAGGAAGAGTGGTACCATACCGTAGGTGAATATCATCAAGGTTGATTACATACGCAGGGTATTGAATAGGATACTGCGACTGATCTATGGCATACACATTTTGCTGTGGAGGAAGAGGTTGATTATTGGGGTTTGGCTGTGGCTGTGTAGGTAACTGAGTAGGCTTAGGAGGCAGATTAGTGGTTGCAGGAGGTGGCAAAAGAGCCTGCTTCTGTGGAGGTTGCATGGGCGATGGAAAAAATCCTTATGGTTGATTGGGCCATTGCTAACCACCCTGCCACTGCGGGATTTGCTGCCAATTACCTTGAGGTGGCTGCCATCCTCCTTGAGGTTTTTTCCAACCTCCCTGAGGGTTTGGCCACTGTGGATTGGGGTAATTCTGCCATTGATTATGGGAATTATTCCAGGGAGGATTTTGGTAATTCATGGGGGGTTGCCATTGATTATTATAAAAAGGACCACTAAATGAAAGAGGATCCTGGGGCATACCTTGTCTCTGTACCCATGGTCGTTGCTGAGCGACGAAGAACAACTGCTCATCCTCTGGTTCAACTGGTTTATAATCAGTCGACATTTGTGTAGTCTCCACGTTAGCGACTAGTTTGCATCTGCAGTCTCTCTTCTTCTATCTATAATGTGGACAGAACTCTACAAGCATGGCCTCAACTTCCTCATGTTTCTTCTTTGCCTGCATGGTGTTCAGCTGCGTGGCCATGTTGTTGATGATATCCTGCTTAAAATCAGACAAGAGATTGGTTATCTCAGTCCGTGAAGCACCAACACCATTGGACTTGCCCAGGGTGGACCTATACCCTCTTCCTTTCTTAACAAAAACTCTTGAGTATTTAAGGCAGATCTTCCAGATATCATCCCATGATGCTTAGGTGATATCTCCTCCAGCCATGAGGTTCAGTGCCTCTATGAATCCATCATGAATGCCTCTCAAAAAGAGCAGCTTCTGAGATTCTTCATTGAGCTCGTGCTGAGTATTCTTCTGCAAACTGAACATGAACCTTGAGACATAGTCCTCAAGACTCTCATCCTCCTTCTGTGACATCTTAAAGATGTCATCCCCTCGCATATTATTCCCTCGACAGTACTCCTTATATTTCAGCAAGAAAGCATCCTTCATTTTATCCCAATTATGGACAACATCTTGTCCTAAACCCATAAACCAGCGCAAGGCAGACTCCTTAAGTGTGGCAGGAAAGAGCTTAAGCCTGTGGGCATCGGTGGTGTAGTCATAGCTCCTACAAAGGATATAAAACTCAAAGAGAAAGGTATCCGGGTCCTCTGTGACAAGGCCGTAAAATTTTGGAAGAGTATAAGAGGGAATATTTTTGAGTTTGTTATTATCTCGTTGATCAGAGATGGGGAAAGGGAATGTAGTAGGATTAGCCATCCTTCATTGTTGCTAAGGTGGATTTTGAGGGGGGTTCTGAGCATGATAAACAACTAACTGCCAATGATTTTCTTCTCGAGGGTTATGGAGTTCTGGGTTGGCAAAGACTTCAGCAAATTGATTAGCTTCGAGTTGTTCTTGCAAGAACCCATGAAAATCACCCTCAGAAGATGAGGATGATGAAGGGGCTTCGGGGAGCTCAACAATGGTGTCAATGAACTGGTTCTCTTCCTTGAATAGGTTGTGGTGTGGATTTGGCAAGTACCTTCTTCAAGCGTCTCTTCGTCTATTATGTATGCAGATAGTATGGAATGATGTGAATGGGGGTTTTCTTTGTCAAGAGAAGGATTAATCTAATGGACGAAGGGGATGAAAGCATGTAAACAAATCCTAGGAATGGTTGAATAAGAGCCAGGCTCAGCACCATCCCCGGCAACGGTGCCAAAAATGATCACTTGCTATAAAGATTCAGAAACTAGGAATAATCCTTTTAACTTAGGGATTGGACATCTAACTAAGCACTTCATCCAATTTACAATAAACTCATTTAATATGTCAAACCCAGGGACATGTTACTTGAAACGGGCCAGCAAAATATATTCACCAAGCACTTCTTCAACCAGTCTTTCTATAATTGTTGCAGGAAATAAATGTTGGAAAAGAACTACTCTATGGCTGCAGGAAATGAATACTTAAAGGAAATCTAAACTAATGCTGTGGAAGTAAATGCTTTGAAAATAAATGATGGAAACGAAGGTTGCTAGCAGGATGAAAGAACTCAAACAAACAACTATAATTCTTTAGTTACTCTGCCGCTTGGCCGCAGGAAGCAGTAGCTGTCTTGTGGCTTTGGCTGCAGGAGCTGTTCAACATGGGATTTGCAATAACAGAAATGCAGGAAAAGTGAACTAACTAGAATGAATCTAAACTATGGATTCCTCACCAAGTGGGCCCCCTTGGGTGAGTACCCAAAATACTGAATTACACAATACTAAACTCAAAACTTCATTTGCTCATTAACTTGAATAAAATAGTACATGAATTTTTTTCTAGGAAATGACAGAATGCAACTATAACAATATTACTGCCCTTCTTCTCACACAGGAGCGGGGCTTTATTTAAAGGGAAAAATGTCTAACTGCTAAACTCCACATGCCCTAAGAAAAGGCGAAGCTTTTATTACAACTATCTAACAGAAAAGAAAACTAGAAAGCAGGAAATAGAATCGGTCAAGAAGAGAGGAAGGAACTTCATAGACAACATATCCAACTTCCCACTCTCTCCTAGATTTCATCAAAGAAATTATTGTGCTTTGCCAAGTCTTTTCTCAATTGTCTCCACCTGGATCAATCTGGAAAACTTCCACCACTGCTGTGCTGATGTTTCTTCCTTGCACGTCTGCTGCAGGACCGCGTCAAGCGACCAACACAAAGACGTGCTCATCTGAACTGCATGTCAGTTGCTATTTCAATGGGCTGCATTAACACCATTAGGATAAAATCATTCATGGCATTCATTCAAAATACAAACATTATCTATTGTCCAAACAATCAATTCATTCATAAAATATAATCATGAGTTCATAGCAACAAAATAGAGCATATTCATCCTGATAAAGCAGATTAAGTAGCATATGTCCATGGCATAGGTTCAGTGATTGAATATCACATAATAATAGTTTCGGAGCATAAAGTCTTAAGTTCTCCTAAGGTATATAAAAGATGCCATTAAAATGGCCCATCACTTCTCATGATGAGAAGGACCCTTTTGAAGGAAACATTGACAGTGCTATGGCAGAGAATGAAGAATAGAAGGATGAAGAATGCAAAGAGGAAGAACATAGAGAGGAAGTACATAAAGAAATGGAGCAGAAAGAAGAAGAAGAAAAAGATGAAGTGATAACCGAGGTAAATACATATTCTATCTTATTGTTGGAAAGAAAAGAAAAACCTATAGATGTTGATGTTGATCGTATGGATGAGGATGAGCTAGTGAGCTTAGCTTTCACCACACTTACTAAAGCAAAGGAGAGATCAGAGCAGAAGAGTGACAATAAGACTAAGGTAATGACTAGAGAAATCGATACTGTGAACAAATTGCTTCCAGTTTCTATTGTTTTCCAGAGCACAAAGATGATATAGAAAACTTGGAGATGACACTTGACGAGTTTGATGGTCATTATGAGAACTTGGTAAAGGTTGCAGAAGAAAAGGCAGAGAAGAAATACTCAGAGAAGAAACTGTTTGAAGTTTTCCAGTCTATCTCATGGGACTTGGGCATTCTAAGAACGATTACAACAAATGCTAAGAGTTGTATTAAACATGGTAGAGCAGTATTATGTTATTGCATAAATCCTATCAGGCATGTTCAATACATTGAATACATTATTGCCAAGGACAGGGCAACCTTGAACAATATGATGGACAGTTGTGAGTGTTAGGAATAACAGTCCACAAGACAACTGAGAGGGGGGGTGAATCAGTTGTAATCTAGATTATTAAACTTTATACTTTATAACCAAATTTGTAAATGTAAATGATAACACGGTAATAGACAACACCATAACACAATATTTGTTGTCAAGGAAACCATGTTAAAGGTAAAACCCCGGTGGGAATTAACACCCATAAATAAAGTACTGAGAGTATAGTATCCCTATTAAAAGATATTATCCCTGTTAGGAGCTTGTTACAACATTTCAGTACACAGTCCCTGTTAGGAGACAAACCCTGTTAGGAGTCAATGAAAATAGTAGGCTCACTGCCCAAAGAAGGTTAAAGCCACCCTCAAGGATTTACAATCTGAATCAAGTGTATACAAAAAATACACATTCCAGCGAACTGTCAGATAGCAACTGTCTTTGCTTGGTCAATTCCAATGATGTATCAACTCTGCTTTGTATCTAGCAGTCAACAAGCTTCGTAGCTTCGTAGCTTCCACACTTCTCTTTCTTTTCTCTGTCACACTTCTTCTCAAGAATTTATCTTTCATATATACCCTCTTACAATAATTCATTAGGTCAGCCAGTTAAGATTTCCTAATACATAATTAACTAGGCCAATTAAGGATTTCCATCATACAAATAATTACATAGCCCCTTGCTAAGATACACACGATATCTAAAACAAGTATAAAACATTTACAATTCATTACATATACTTTCAGATCCGCAATTCATGCCCTCAATTAATTTCACACGCTACATGTCTGAAGTTGGCCAGGAAATAGGTCTTCTCCAGAATACACGCCACAACTGACGTCATCAATAACCAATCACACAATCAAACTCAACCCATTACTCTATCATATGTCGGCTGTCCATCAGTAAGCTCGCAAGTTTTGAAATATCTTTTCCAAAAAGATATACCTGAAACACAGAGACGACCTGCTCTGTCTAGAATCACAGTTACAATCCAAAAAACCAATCTTTACTAAATCAATTGTAACATCCAAAGTAGGTAATATAAAGTCAAGCGACCTTAGGGATAAGGTCAACAAACATTCTTCTGCATAAGTCCAACTTCAATCATTCTGAATCATCCGTACAGTGTCCGTACACTCCATCCAGTTAAGTAGCTAGTCTGTCTTCTTCATAGAAATATATGTTGACATTAGTGACAAAACATGAATATCAACAGCATGATTAGTAACCAAAATTGATATCATCCAATAGTGAGACCTCTTCACAATCTGTAATGGAGTTGGACAAAGAAGCAACAAGAATTTTGGCTAAGCTAAATGTATTGGATATTGAGAAAGGGAGAATCATAACAAGGTTTGGTTTGCTGAAGAGTTTAATCACTCCTAAGCTATCAATTATTGAAGCTCACTTGTCTGACATGGAAAATACTGCAAAATCATTGGCTAACTCTATGCCAACAAAGTTGAAAGAAGCAGAAACAACATCATTTGCATTGAATGGACCAATTCATGTTAGTCAGCTATTGATTAAGTCATGGAGTACATAAGTGAAGATCTTGGAAGATTCCTTTCAAGATATTCTAAAATTGGTCCGTAAGCACTAGTCCTATTACTTTTTATGCACCTTTGTCATTGTTGTCAAAGGGGGAGAAGAGAGAAGAGAGAAAATGAATAGAAGAGAAGAGGAGAAGATAATGTATAAGGGAAAAGAGAAAAACAAAATAGAGGAGGAAGAAGAAGAGACAATTTTTGTTTTGTTGGAACACTTAGTCATTTTTTGTTAAGTGTTGACATCAATGCCAAAGAGAGAGATTTTTGGAAAGTGATCAATTTTGTGTGTCATGATTCACTTTTTGGTTGTCATTTTTGGCAACACATCTGGCATATTGATCGATTGATCTGGAGTTAAGTTTGGCTGACTCTATTCTGAAATCGACTAAGTACAGAGCAGAAATACAGAGGTATTTTGGGTATCGAAGATCGAGACTGATGAGTTATGACATGCAAGCTTAGAGGGAGATACTATGGAGTATGTATGACCTTCATCTAAGATCGATTTCATTTTGGTAAAGTTTACAGAGAGTTACAGTGAAATAAAGACATGCGACAGTAGCAGAACAATGATACAAAGCTGTTGAACTGAAGTGATGATTTGGGGAGTATGACGTGGACTCCTGACAAGCTAAGATAGATTATGTTTGTTGATAATCTATATTTTGATTATGTAAGAGCACCGGCTATGTATTTGATATTTTCTTTATCAAATGTATTTTTTATTGAGAGCCGACTATGTAATATTTAGCTAAAGAGTCGACTTAGCAAAGATAAAGATATATATATGAAGATATTTTGTAGAGCAAAGTATGTGTGATGTATATGATATGGTTTTGAGAGATGCGAATGGCAGAGCAGAGGTTGACATTGATCATTGAAGACCTATAACAGGAACTATCTAAGCATAGCTGATGCTTGTTTTGTTTATTACTAAGAACACTTTGTAATAGAAGTATATTGTAAGAGTTGTATGCTCAGTTGGCCCCTAACAAGGTGTTGTATACCTTTAACAGGGTTGTTATTCCTCTAACAAGGAATTGTACTATGTAATATTCAACTCCTAGCAAGGCTAGGTCTCCTAACAGGGACACTATACTTTAGTGCATGCTTGTGGGTATCATCCCCACCGGGGTTTTCTCTTGGTCAGGGTTTCCTCGACAATAAATAATGGTGTTATGAGTACTGTGTTATTTGTTTATGTTCCTTTGATTTCAGTATACTTATGGTTTATGTTGAATTGGTTCAAAGTTTATTTTAAGTGTTGTAATACTGATTCACCCCTCTTAATATTACCTAATCCTAACAATTGGTATAAGAGCTTTTGGCCCTTGGAGAGAAAGCTTAACAACTTGAGGGAGATCAGAATGGATTCAGATAATTTACAAGAGAATTTTGAAGCTGCACTTGAAGACCTTGATAAATTTAAAACTGAGAATGAAGACCTGAGATTCAATCTAAGGAGAGCAGATGAATTCATAAAGAAATTGAAAGAAAAACTTGAACTTTTAAGAAGTCAGAGACAAGATCTTGTGGTTCAGATAAAAGAAGACTCAGAGAATGACAATTCAGATCAGATAAAACAACTTGAAAAAGAGAATGACACTTTGAAGCTTGAGAATAAATGAATGGCTAAAGAAATTCAACAAGAGAAAGATGCTAAAGACAAGATTGAAGAAGCTTTGAATAATGCAAATGTTTTGATGGAACAAATGAAGAATGAGGCTGACCACTATAAAAACAAGTATCTAGAATTGGAGAAATACAATCAAATCATAAAAGGTGAACTTGTTGAAGCAAAGAGACATATTGAGAAACTTCACTCTAGCAGTGATTTGATCAATGAACAAAGAGACAGACAGAAACCTAAAGGGATATGACTGGTATTGGCTTCAATGAAGCTGAATGCTCAAAGAATCAAGAAGAAAAACCAGATGGGAAGATTGATGCAAAAAAATCTACTCTTGAAGAACCTAAAGAGAAGATCAGACCTTTCAGAGGTAGATGCTTTGGTTGTAACCAATTCAAAGTTTATTTTAAGTGCTGTAATACTGATTCACCCCCCCTCTCAGTATTACCTAATCCTATCAACATTAGGGCAACTTAAGTCGACTTCAATAACTCGGTTCTTTTCTTGTGCAAGCTGTTGACGAGCCCACCTAACTTCTCAATGTGCTCCTCACTGAATAGGTTTGCCAAGAGCTAAGAGATATAGTATCCACAAATTTATCCCTGTTGTCCTTGTAGGCTTCACATTCTAAAATAAAGTGATGTTCGGTTTCCACTTTCCCAGAATTGCAAAACATGTAGATTCGCTCTTCCCAAGCCTCCTTTGGCCTCTTCCAACGCTCGGTCTCACATCGGAGTTGATGAGAATTGGTTCTTAACTGAGCAATAAGAATTTTAGCTCTCCAAGCAATGTTGGATCCTATGTACGCTTTTTGGAGTTGATCATATTTGGGGTTGAACTCATTGATATAATATATTTTCTTCCTTCTAATCCCATTTTTCCAATTTCTCTTGTAAAATTTCTCCATAACGAAGGCGTTTATTTCTTTGTTATTAGCGGGACACATATTGAATTGGATATTCCATTTACTCATCCACTTGATGTTTTGTTGCATCCACGGATCTTTTTTCGTTTGCACAATGTATCATTAAAGATAACGTTAGGCCATCTATCTCCTTCCATTTTTTCGATTCTTTTTAGATAGCTTATGAGGCAAACCATAACGAGTGCCTCGATAGGGGCAGCCCCCATTTCACTTAGCATGATATCATATGGGACAGTGCTTTTATTTTAAATTTGCTTGTGATCAAACGCTTTTGGATTTCCTCGATTTGCTTCCATTGTGCCATTGAAGTGTTGCTGGCCCATAATTCACACCCATAAAGAACAACCGGCGGCACAAGAAACCCAAACAAAATTTGAATATTTTTTCAATCCCAATCCTCCGCTTCACGACACCTATTTTAAAGAGTATAGGATGCCTTATCCACCTAATGATAACAATTATTATTATTGTTATTATTATTATTATATACAACTAGCCAAGACCAAAACAAATGAAGTACATTTCACCATTACAATAGGAATATAGGTAGTATTCATCCACGATCTTACGCCAGCATTTACTAATCGATCTCTGTTTCTAGTGCTTTGGTCTGTAATTATTGTGATTGCGATTAAGCGACCTGTTTTTGACAATCGTTATCGTAATTACTGAAGCCACGAAGGATACCAATCCATGTTTCTTTCCTAGGATGCAGTGGATATTTAAATCCTCACGTAACTCCCCAAAACTCGTGTTAGCAAAAACAGATATATATAGAGGAAAATTAGCAGAAAGGAGGCGAGCATTGGGGAAGAGACAGTAAAATAGCTGAGAATTTGACTCTGGAATCCGTCAAGCTGGCTGGAAAATTTAAAATGAATAGAAAAACCACGTTCTTATAAAATGGCACAGATTGAAGGACGAGAAAAACCGGCTAAAGAAATCATGACAGAAAAATGCCATTTTGCGTCGCTGGGAGAAGATCAAGTGTTGGGGATTTTACAGTATTTGCCGCTGAAATCTCTATTGTTATTTGGCATGACGTGCTGGAGATTTCGTCAGTTGACGGAATCGGAAAGCTTGTGGGCGTGGATTTGCAGACGGGAATGGGGAAGCATGGCTGTGGAGGCGTGGTTGTCTGTGGCTGACCAGAAATTGGGGTGGAAGGCTCTCTATCGCCAGATGCGAGCTCCCGCTTCTGTTTTTGCTCGTCAAGTGACACAACTAGACGCCGTTCCCTCACCCAGGGCTTCTCATTCTTTGAATTTCATATCTGGTACGCTTGTTCTTTTTGGAGGAGGCTGCCAAGGAGGTCAGTTCTTTTTTCACTCAATTCTCTTTTCTTAATGTTATAATGATTGGCAATGCCTCAATAATTGTGAAATTGGAGATTATAGAAATAAAAATAAAAATTGGGGATCCCCGATCACGAGGACTTTGAAAAGAAATATTGAATTGATAATCCTTCAGCAACAGGAATGGATGCCAGACGATGTTTAATTTTTTCTGTAGGAGATATCAGACAAGTTAGTACAGCCGATTCAGTGGGTGTGAAACACAGACATCCCAGACCAAGGAAAACATATGTAGTGCAGGCCCAGGGAACAACAATTTTAGTGTCCGTTGGCCTTTGTTGTTTATAATACATGCATCTGGCCATCGAGTTTTTGCCTTTCTACTTCTGACATTATTCTTAATATTCTCTCTCCGCTTGAGAATACTTATCTTCATTTGTAAGTTTTCTCTTTCATGGTTCCCCCAAAATACTTGGGTGCCTGTCATCCTTACCATGATCCATTCTTCTTATTTTTGTTTGTTTTAACATAGAGTTTGGATACACGATAGTTTAATATACCATCTGTGTTTTTCTAAAATGTTTAGCTATCACGGAGAATATGTCTTGATCCAAGGCACAAACCTGCAGTAAGCAATGAAGTAGCCACATGCGTAATGGGATGCCTACCAAATAGGAAAGTCTGAAATAAGAAGAAATAATAAATTATATTGTTTTTTTCTCTAAATCTGAGCCTGCTCGCATGGTTTATCTAGTTTAACTTTACAGTTTATAACATCATTTATTTTAATATTGGCCTACCTCAAGTCAATCCTATAATCTTGAACTCATAGAGGAAATCTCAAAATTATCAGGAAGAAAGAAGAAATAAGATGTTATTTTGTTGTTCTCTAAATCTGAGCTCCATTCACTTTGAAGTTTAAAAACATTTTGTGTGTCAATGTTGGCCAACCTCAAGTTGTTTTATAATCTTTTAACTTAGTGGAAAGCTCGACTATCTCAAGATGAAAGCATATCAAGATAATTGAGAAGGATAAGAAGAATGTCATCTACACTGTTAGGACTATAAGTTTAAAATGGAGGAAATTTTGAAGCTAAGTATGTTACTAAGATGATAGATTTTTTTTTAACAGTTGAGTTGGGAAGAAAGGAAACAAAGAAACTATGCCTTGATGATGAAAATGCCCAAAACATGTTTGCTTCTGCTTTGCGTAATTTGAACAAGCCGTTAACAAGTTATTATATCCATTGTGAAGGCTCAATTGATGCTGGTTTGAGATGGCTCCAAGAGTTGGTGTTTTAAAGTGAAGGATGAATATTTAATTCTGTTCAGAAATCAAAGAATAAATTTTGGACAAAAGTTTGAAGGAAGGAATTACATAAGAAATTATTAACTTTTGGTAACCTCAACAAGATTGTTTTTAATGGATCCTCACTGTGTGTTTTGCAGGATGGGGGACAGAATGATTGATCTTTTTTTAGTTATCAAATATGATTTATCTCGTCATGGATTTTTATCGGTTAAATCTGATTGGGTTCTTCTTTCCTCATTAATAATCTGTTTCTTTGGTGGTGCTTTGATGATCTCACTCCATTAATGGCTTTAGTGAGGGAGCTGTATCATTCGATTGTACTTTGGAACACAAATAGAGGTCACAATCTGTGAAATCAATAATAAAATGTCACAGGATGGAAAGGAAGAGTTGCTGGATATGGAAATTGGAGAAATGTGGAGCTGGATTCAGAATACCTCACATGGCAATAAATTTAGGGATTAAAAGAAGATTGAGCATGTTGTTGGATGGATCCTGCTTGATCAGGATTGGATAAAATTTAATTTTCAAGGGGACTCTGAAGGTAATCCTAGAAGAGTAGGAAGGGTAGAATCTGTTCTATTAATTCTAGGGATATTATTTGTGCCTTTGAGAAGGATTATGGTCTACAATCCTGCGATTTTGCAGAAGCAAACACATTTCCAATTGGACTACTGATAGGTAGAAAGATGAGTTTTAGGAAGATAATTTGTGAGGGGGAGTAGAAAATTATTATTGAAGACATGAAAAATGGGGTTACATATGGGTGGAAAATGAATGCCAATGATTCAAGATGCTAACAATTTGTGAAATAACTTTGATTCTATTCATTTCTGCCACTGTTACTGTCAAGGCAATCAAACTGTTGATTTATTGGCAAATCATGCATCAATTATAGGAGGCTTCTGCCAATGAGATATAAACTTTTCTGAATAGCTGATAAAGACATGCAAAAAGATTGTGGAGATGCTGGTGCTTTGAGTTCACTCTGTAGTCTATGACCCACGGGACCTGTGTTTGGTGCTGTATTACAGTGTTTGAGAGGAATAGGGTGCATGCAGACTTTGTGTCTGGAATTAGGGATGTATTAGGCCCAAAAGTGTTGATAATCATGGTGCTTTCACCTTTGTCAATTTTGGGATTATGGCTGCCACTGTGGGTTACAACTGTCACCTTCAGGGGCTTCTAACCTAGATGTGGCTGATCGTGGCCTCATGTTTTCAGGCTCTGTTTTCTTCCGCAGCCTTGATCTTGTCAATCTTGGAATTAACATTTTTGGTGTGGGTTACAACTGTTACTTCAGCATCTAGGAGTTCTGGTCTGGGCGTGGCTAATTTTGGCTTCATGTCTGTGGGCACTGTTCCTTCCTGGCCTTTGACCTAAAATGACAAAGCAATAACTGTCCCTCGATGGAACATGCTTGAACAATTGGGCAATGGGAAGTTATAGCATGCAGACTGAAAGTGTTATCAGCAGACTGACAAGCTATGAATGCAGTAAGAAATACTTTAAATTCATAGATTGCCTGGAAGAGTACATTTGAGACCAAGATGTAGTTGAACCCAATTCATGAAAAGAAAACTTAAATACTAGTCTTAAGAATAGAAAGTACCTATCAAATAACTTGCTAACTCTTTTCCAGTAAAAGAATCTGCAGTTTAGGAAGTTTTAAACTGATATAATGTTATTAAAAACCAAAGTAAAAGAAACTTAGAATGCAGAAAATTCAAAATACCTAATTAAAAGAAATTGTGTTAAAGACTGCTAAAAACAGACATAACCAAAAGAGAAGAAATTTTTAATGCAGAAAATTCAATATATCCAAATACAAGATGTTGCCTTAAAGACTGCTAAATTTTTTAAAAAATAGACAAAAAACCAACAAACAATTGACAACCAACAAGATGAAAGAAAAGTACTCTTGAGCATATACGTAATTGGTCACTATAATAGAAGCACCATAACTAATAAGGAGGCAACTCAAAAATTTCCAACATGGAGGACTTTTTTATAGAAGGAAAATAAGTGCACACAAACTACACATTTAGACAGCCACTTTATCAGATTAATAATAATGTTTAAGTTGTTCTTTGAAAGTAAAGTGATTGGGCCCAACTTAAAATATTATTAATTAATTATTTCTCTTAGTCTACGGGAAGTAAAGGCAACTTGTCAAAGAAAGTGAATGACAAGCTTTCTCAACTCTATTGCAACCTTGCTGTGCCATGTTTACCATTGAATAGGTTTGGATTGAGCTACTGTAGCTCTATTTGTCCTTGCCTTTGGTTTGCTGAATGTGGGATTGTGAAAATTAACAAAGGCATGCGATTATATTTGAATTAAAGTTGTCTTCTTGACTGAATACATCTTTGGAAGGGCCTTCATCAATCCTTCTTTCACTCCATCATTAGAAGGAGGCCCTTTACTTGTCTTTGGTGCATACCATTTGGGACTTAGAGCAAAGGTTGCCATATGCTCTAATGGGCCTGATAGGCTCCTTATATAATTTCAAAATAGGACCTTTGTTATGAATTACTTGCTTCATTTGCCCAATCATGCTGTCAAACATCTCTAAATCTCTCCAATACTAGGAGAGTTCGTATCAACATATTTAATTACATCTAAAATAGGTGAAATGAAGGAGAAAACATACTTTCAAACAAAATGTTCAAAAATAACAAGACTATAAAGTTCAAATGACAAAGAGATTGTTATTACAAAAAATGAAGAAGATAATCAAGTTACAAATATAATAAATTAATAATTTAATAATAAAATCAGAATTCTCTTACCTCACAATGAACCACCAATTATCATGAAGGATCTTTTGTTTCGCAATTTTTCCCTTAGTAGCATTCATGTTCTGCCATCTTACCCCCTCTGGATTTACCTTCATCAATTATAGAGACTCTTGCGTCTCAAACACCTCTTTAACAAAAAAAAAGTAATTGACATATCTAGTCTATATCGGTTTGAAGAATTCCTTACTCAAAAAAGTCCTTAAGTGAGCAAGTGAGGTGTGGTGGTTAGAAATGAACATCTGAATATCTTTAGCTTTTGCCACCACTCTCTTCACCCTATCTTTCTTCCCTATGCTTTTCAGTTTATTGTTCAATGCATGAACACAACATGGAGTCCTAAAGATGTTCCTGTAAGCACCCTCCACCATCATGCTAGCTAATTTGCACACACATGCTGAACTAGTCACCACTTACACAACATCTGAGGCCCCAAACTCCTCTGTGGCCTCTCTTAGTATCCAAATCTTAGAAGTTTCACTAAGAGTTCCCTGTCCAGTTCAACTTATTTTCATGTTCAACCATTGGGATCGTCAAGGTTTTCAATCATATCTTAAGAAAATGATTTTTGGTCCTTTTGGAATGGGGCATGCTCTCAAACCATTTATCCTTAGATTCCACCTAGTAATCAACTACATGTGTACCCACGAGAGTTTTAGAAAACTCTCATCTACTAATTCCAAAAAAGCAGAAAGGGGAGGTCCTTTCAACCAAGAATCACCTCAAAGTAGAGTTTTTTTTTTTTCTGTAACCAAGATTTTAAGAGACATGATTAATGATTGTCCTTGGAGAAAGCCAAGCAATTCCAAAATGTTGATCCATTTGGGACGATATCCAGTCTTTAGAGCTTTGAAGTCAACTTAGCATCAATATATTTCCTTCTTAAAGTTTGACACCAATATAGATCTTGATTTTCAAAAAATTTCCAAACTAGCTTAGCCTCAAGAGCTTTATTTTGAAAACCTAACTTTTTATCCTGCAACTGCCTTGAGAGGATAAGCAACATGCGTTTTCCCATTTTAATAGAGGTAAGTTTTGCTATTCTAATTTGAGCCTTGCCAAAGAAGCAATCTGCACAGTTTGTTAACTTTTTTTAAGAATCATCCTTGGCACCTTCATTAAAGAGAACATATAATTAGGGATAGCACTCAACATATGACTTGATCAACAAAATTCTGCCTCCTAGACTTAACCATTTCCCTTTCCAAGCTGCTAATTTAGAACTCCGCCTGACCAAAAGATCCTTCCAAAGAATATCTCTTGTGCTTTACATAAAGAGAGGAATTCCTGGATAAGTACACTATAGAGAGGCTGTTTGGAAACCAATTCTTTTAACCAAAATTTCAAGGCAAAGACTGAATTAATAAATAAGTCTCTGATTTCAGCATTAATATAATGACCTGAAACCAGAGCATATTCTTCCAAAAACCCTGTAAACCATTTGATTTCATCCACCTCTGCAGCTCCAAAGAGAAGGGTATCATCTACAAATTGCAGATGTGTGATAGCTTCAACTACTTTAACACAGCTAATACTTCGAAGCAATCTTAAGGCCCTTGACATAAGTTTCTGCTAAATACTTCTGCCATAAGAATACATGGATAAGGCGAGAGGATCTCCTTGCCTCATCCCTTAGAGTTTTTGGAAGAAGCCAATAGGAGAATCATTGACTAGCACCGTAAATGAGGAATCAGTAGCAATATTCATTATCCACTCTACTCAAGGAATATATAAAACCAAAGTGATGCAGTACCAAAAAAACACACAAGCCTCCAGCTGCAAACATAAAACTCAACACAAACGACTTTAACAATGCAGAGACTCTCTGCCCTCTATTCGATTTCACAATTACTGAATAAGTTTGCAACATCAACAGAAAATACATAAACTTCAAAACTAGACAAGTCTGTATTACAAAAATGGCCTCCTCATTGGCCTCTGTCTCTGGACAACAAAATATCACAGCCCTTGTGAAGCCTCTTTACAGACCCACACCAAGCCTATTCCCATAGGCATTTTCCTAACCCTGCTCACATAACTTTGAAGGCAGTCTTAATACCTCTACTATGCCCCTACACAGCCCCCTGTCTCTTCTTCCGTTGCTTCATTTTTCCTCCATATATAATGGATATACTAATTATAATCTGCAGTGATTCCAAGAAAAAAACTGATGCTCTTCCAACATTTATTAAATTTCAGCCTCACTCCTTATTCAACTGACCCATTCTTCTCTTTTCTAGCTGACCTGGCTGCCACCTCCTATTTTAGTTTCTCTGCTGTTACAAGGCTCATGCATAGGATATTGGCTATGGTTGTGGGATCTGATGTTATACCAGTCATTCAATAAATGTCTGTACCCTGTTTCAATGCTCCCACTCTCCCACTCTGGCACGGGCAAGCAGGATGCACCTGCATCACAAAGGCTAAAAGAGACTTTTTCAGGAACGACCATCATACTCTCTCATATTTGTTGTGTCTGATTTCATTGCAATCTTTGCTTGCTTTTCCTGTATTAGAGTATGCACTATCTCATGAGCTCACATATTCCATCTAAGATTTGCCTGCAATGAACAAATCCACTTTGCTCCTTAGAGTTTAGTTTAAGAGAAGTTTGAGCATTTTTGCCACCACTTCGGAGATTTTTTTTGAATAGTGTTTCTTAGAGCAATTGACCTGAAATCAGCAAATGAAACTGGATTTGGTTTCTTAGGGATAAGCGCTAGGTAGGAACACTTAAATTTTTTTCAAAACTTTCCCATAAGATATAGAGGTATTAACCACTCGGAGAAGCTCATCCCCTAACAAACCTCAAAGGTGTTGGAAGAAACCCCCCTTGAACCCATCCAGACCAGGAGCTCTATCTTTTCTAAGACCAAAAACCATTTCCTGTACTTCTCTCTTTGAAAAAGGCTCCATAATAAATGAGTTCTGCTCATTAGTAATGAGACTAGGGATTACTTCTAAAAAATTTAAAAAGGGCATTCCTGTAAGGTAGGCTTATTCGCCTCCTCAGTGAGAATGTTTTGAAAAAAAGATACTGCCGCGGCCTTTGGTAGCAATGGGTCTGAAATCACCTCACTAAACTCACTACTTAATGAGAATATGCTATTGAAAGGCCTTCCAGCTACTGTAACTTGATGGTAAAATTTAGTATTCCTATAGGCTATATCTCTGCTTACAAAAGACTTCCTCCTTTGCATAACAGCAGTAACTCTTGCAACTTTTTTTGCCCAATAGAGGATTTGAAAACCTTGCTCCTGAATTACTGCATTTTATGCTGCTAGCTCCTTTTCCAATGCAACTTTTTCTTCAAAAATATTACAAAACATTTCTTTATTCCATTTTCTCAGCCTAGATTTAAGAAGTTAAATTTCTAATAGAATGTAAGCATTTTCCAACTTGAGAAGGTATTGCTTTCTTTTCACCAGGATTCCACCAAGGCTTAAAAAGAGGGGATAGAAGAGCCAAATATTTTCAAACTTATAAGGACAGAGCAGTTGAGATTCCACACCCTTCACCTCCAGATAGATTTGGAGAGTGATATGTGTTGTCCGGGAATTAGTGTGTTAGTATTTGTCGAGGGGTAGGTAGTTGGGCGACAGTTGCCAACGGTTGGCACTCCCACTCCCTCGACACCTCTATATATGTTCCTGTATTTGTCTCCGAAATATGTTGTTATGGCTGTCATTGTCGTCATGAAATAGAAATATTGTTAGTGTCATTCTGAAATACAATGTAAGTACTTATGAGATTAATGGAAACATATCTCTGAGTTCTCTGATATTGCATCTGTCTGTTATATTTACTTACAGTCCTGTATGCATTAAACTTTACCCTATGGGGCAAACATTTGGCGTCGTTGCCTCGACGAATCTGGGAATGAGCGAATGAGTATGACATGGCGAGGGAACTATAATGGGGCAGCCAACAAATGAACCAGAGAGAAGTGAAGAAGAATTCTTCGAAGGCGAAAGTGCATTGACGGTATACTACGCAAACTTCCTGAAGGCATCTATTGATGCTTAGGCCATAGGGAGGCACGACGTGAAGTCCCCAAAAGTGTGGTGTGGAATACACTTGGGGTAAGTCTGGTCGTAGACCGTCTCCAATTCCATTTGCCACGACTCCTGACACAACACTCCATTGCCCTAGAGAACGTGAGAGAACGGGAGAATAGAAAAGACCGCAGACAACAAATACTGAAGTGCTATGAGGAGAAGAGTCCAAGGGAGGAGGAGCGAGATGAAAGCCATAGACGTGAGCGCATCCTCAACCCCTTCCAGAGGGATAATTGATGCCCCTAACATTAAATATGGATAGAAAACGCATCCCGAAGGGATATGAAAACGAGGAGTCCTAGAGAGCACTACAATCGGAAGAACAAGCAGAACGTAGGCGAAGGCTACAGAGGATTGCAGTGGAAACCACTGAGGGAAGTAGAAACACAAAAGGCCTACTGGAAGCTAACACAGAAGTGTTACCCGAAACAAACGTAGAAGGGGTCCCCGAAGGAAACCTAGAAAGTATGGAAGAATACAGAGTGGAGCCCAGTGCCAGCGGAGAGGTGGCAGAGTACACGAGTTAATAGAGAATACTTGACTCCGCCTGGGACATTTAACCCTCACTTTGGAAGGAATTAGGGAAAGTCGAAGGGTGGAACGAAAGACCCTACAAGTAGAGGAGACCAAGGGCAGAGACATAGGAGATACCGGTGCGACTGAGGGTATCTGGAGGACACAGGAGCACGGTGATCAAAACAATCTGCTCAATTCCACTATACCAAACTCGGGAGTTCACATGGGCCAAGGATAAAGAAGCCCATACCCATGGCGAATAAACAAAAACTGCCGAAGTTTACGGGGGACAGGAAGGACCCCGTACGACATTGTAAAACATGTGAGACAATCTGGTCGGAAAACGGGGTGGCCGACCACGATGAATGGGTGGTGCAGTTTCCTGCAACCCTATGCGGAGTAGCCATAGATTGGTTCTCCGACATAGACAAGACAAAGGTGAATACATGGGATGAGTTGAAAAAATTGTTTTTGAGAGAATTCAGACTGCTTTGGGACGACAATGAGATCGTGGCCGAGATTTACAGTATGAAGTAGGGGAGGAATGAAAATGCGAGAACGTACAGTTGACGACTCAAGGAGTCGCTTGGAAAGATGGACAACCAACTAGCAAACGACCTGAAGAAGCGTTGGTTCGTAGAGGGGTTGAAATCCTCCCTCAGAAGGAAAATGAAAATTGTTCCTCCGACATCGTACAAGGATGCATACAACAGAGCTATGGACCTTGAAAGAGAAAGCAAAACATCAAGGAAGAAGAAAAACAGGTCGTCAGATGATGACGATTCCTCTGATGGAATTTGCAGTGATGAAGAGTCGAGTAAGAAGCTGCAAGCGCTCCGAAAGGACATGCATCGTATGATGAAGGAGTTTAAAGCCATTAAGGGGAGCAACAACAAGGGTGAGGGATAATTATGGTGCACAGACTACAAGGAGGAGGGCCATACAAAAGGCACGTGCCCCAAAAAGGCCTTTTGCGACATTTGCCAGTTGATGGGACACTCCACCAAGGAGTGCCCATACAACATGAAAACAAGGAATGCTCAAGTGCTCTTCACAGGCCATCAACCGTCGACATTCGCAGCAGTGAGCACCTCTCAACAACAAACCAACACAACGACATTGTCCGACGGATACAAAAACAATCAAAGGGGAGGAAGAGGCAATAACAATAATAACAATAATAGTAGTAACAACGGACGAAGCTAAATACAATACGATGCTAAGGGGCGGCCAATAATTCAGTGCAGAGCCTGCAATCAGTGGGGACACTTAGCCCGGGATTGCCAGATGACGGAAACCCCCAACACTTGTGCCGATGGTGTGTTCCTGGCGACCACCAGGATGCAAATTGTCCCAAACGGGGAGTTAACGGAATGAACATTGAGTGGTCGAGTAAAGAAGGGGTACTGGAACTCACTTGAGCACAAGCCAAGAAGGCAACGTACCCAGACCTCGTACGGAAAAGGAGAGGGCACGGGAAGCAACGGCTGACATTGAAAGCGAGATGATGGCTGGGAGACGGGAAACCCATGACACGACGAGCACTTCGCTTTGTATTGAATCCGAACAAAATATACTAAGGCAAGTGTTGTAGATGGAAGTGCCTGTGAAGATCAAGGACCTCCTCGAAACCATACCGCAGTTGAGAACTGCCATCCTGAGCACCGTACATGTACCTACCCGTACAACAAACCATGCAGAAGTGCTCATGAGTCCTTCGACGGACCCTGTTAGTTCTTTTTCTTGCTGATCCTTTTACACCTGTGAAGTGAAACAAGTATAACCCTCTAAATGCCCAAACACTGACCAAGCAAGGAAAATAACAACATTAACAAGGTATTCAACCTTCTACACTTTGAGCTCCACAAACTCAGGTGGGTATACCTATTCTCTGCTTCCAAAGGTTCATACAAAGCATAACTAAGCAGATGTACAGTGGACTTCACACAAAACACTTGTTCTGCAACTTTTTGACTTACTAAACATAACCTTAAAATGAAACAAGATGTTTGTGAATGATGGGAACCACACACTCTATCACCAAAAAGACAAGTGCCCTATCCTAGGGTATGGAGTCACTTTGAATGCAAAAAACCCTTAACAACAACATCTACCCAAATGCACCTGCAAATAACCTCTGGAGATGAACATGCCTTACATATCATTCCACACTCTTACAGTAAGTATAATCATCAATTTTGTAAACAACTTCAGATTCATTGGAATTATTCTAAGGAGTTTAATTCTCTCCTTGAAAGAAACCCTAGAACAATTTGACAATCTGCCTTACAGATCGATGAATTGAACAGTCCTTAACAACTCAACTCAAATGAATACCAAAACCATAGACACAGACAATTAACATAAGGACCATGAAATTTGCAAATGAGTTCAGATGTATTGCTGTTAAAACATTTAATACATACAAAATGAGAACCAAAACACTATTCAAGTTCCTGGTATGACCTCCAGAGCATATCAACTTTTTTCTGGCATAAAATCCCATCACTTTTTCAATAGACACAAAAACAAACCCTTTATACTACCAGGATGCCACGAGCTTTGGACCGCCTTAGGGCAAAAAGAAAACCCTAATGCACAACCACCAAAGCTTAGGAAGAACGCCACCGGTCACCACAATTGATGAGAGAAAAGACAGAAGGCCAACTAGGGCTTCAAAAATATCTGCAACTCGGAAAAATGCAAGCCCACGAACCCAAAACATTAATGCAAGCAAATCCTCTCAAAAGATTTGATCTTAAACAGCGCAAGGCGGCCACATTATGTCTACCCAGACAGCAAGCCGATCCATCTACCCCTGTGCATCCTTAAATGTAGCGCCATGGCCATTAAACCCTTAGGACCAAAAGAAAAATTTGGAAGAAACCCCCAAACGGCCACCTTGGCGCGCCAAAAACACCCAACAACTCACATTTAAACCTAATTTCTATTTTAAAATCCAATCGTTGGATCAAAGTTTAATCACCCGGGCACCCAAGCAAAAAGTAACCACGAGCTCGGTCAACCATTCGACGACCACCACACGGTAGGCCCTGATTGGCCTTTGGAACCTCTTCTTCAATACTTCATCGACGCCGACTCCAAACTTAATGCCGACGACCAAGATACCTGGAGAGATCTTGTAATCCCGCGCCTATTATCTTTCGTGCATCTTTTTTTGCGGGATTACGAAGACCGTTGGTTTTGGGCCCACGTTAACCCGCTTTACTTTGCTTTCCTGCCACAGGTCATCACTTTGTGATCACGCGACCTTTCTCGCTCCTACTCACTTTGAGGGCAGGATCGTACTCACTTTGAGGGAGGGATCACGAGAACTCGACAACTGTCACCCCTGGGCCCGTCACATCTTTCCTTCGTTGCCCCGGCTTGGACATGCGTCGCACTCTCGCGATCTCGTGCTATTTCTCTTTCCTCGTCACTCTTCTTCGCGGGATAGTGACGACGTGCCACCTGTCCTCTGACCTGACCACGGGCCCACCAAAATACTCTTTACTAACCGCCAGTTGATCGACACCTCACCGCGCACTCGTGAGCCGCCTGCCAAAAGGCACGTTCCTTTTTAGCACTTCATTATTGTGCGTTGGGACTTAAAAACATTAAGGTACTCCCCAACACGACCAATGTGGGATAAATGCCTTAGAGCATTTCTTTAAAAATAAACAAGGCAGAACGAGCGTCATTCACGTCTTGTCGATCACCTTGTTACAAACACGCAGGGAAGACCACTGCCTGGCCAAAACGACACCTTCCTTTCCTTTGGAGAGCCTCCACCCGAGAAATAAGATCAAACAACCCCTCTGCAATCTGGTTTTCCGTGGCAAGCATGGATATCTCTGCAAAAATTTGACATGGTATTCTTAGAAAAATGAGGGTGCCAACGGTGGCTCCGACTGAGGAAGGTTGATCACAAGATCAACACTAGAATTCAACACTCTGGGACGCAGACCAAGGAGAAAAAATAAAAAACCTAACACAAACAACCTCGAAATATGTACAAATATACATTACTGTGCATGGAAAAGAAAAATTATGAGAAGAAGGGCTTCAGGTATTGCCCATGTACTGGCAATTCCTGCATTTCACCACTTAAACTCTATAAGAAGTATGAATCCTTCCCATGAAAATCCTGAATAACAAAAGGTCCTAACCATAAGGATTCAAACTTCCCATGCTTCCCTTTGTCCTTTGCTCTTGCATTCCATTGGAGCACCATATTATTTATCTAGAATTTCCTCTCAGTTGCTCTCTTGTCAAATAAGTACTTAGACTGTTGTTGTATCTTCATATTCTGCACCTGTGCCTCATGTCTCATTTCTTCTAACTCAACAAGTTGCATCATCCTGTCATGCATAGGCTCCAACACTTCAACTTCTTCTTCCTGCAAGAACTTGTAGACTGGTAACAGATTATTCAAGGGTAATCTTGTCTGTGCTCCATAAACCATCTCAAAGGAAGACACCCCTATAGCCTTCTTGACTGTTACCCTATCAACCCATAAAGCCAATTTCAACTTTAAGTTCCAAGACTTCTTGTTCTTTTCCAAGGTCTTTTTAATGATCTTCATGATGCTTTTATGGCTGGATTTTGCCTGTCCATTCCCTTGTGGATGATAGGGTGAAGAGTAAGAAAGCACAATACCATAACCCTCACAAAACTCCCGGAATTCTCCAGACCTAAAGCACATAGCATTATCCGTTACCAATTTGATAGGCACACCAAATCTGGTCAAAATATTATCTGTCAAGAAGTCTGTAACTACTTTACTAGTTGCCCTCTTAGTTGGAATTGCTTCAATCCATTTAGTGAAATAGTCAATGGCAACAAGTATCCAACTGTGCCTTCCACTTGACTTTTCTGCAAATTCTCCAATAAAATCAATGCCCCATTGGGCAAATGGAGCCTCTATTGATATTGGGTTTAGCGACAATGCTCTTGAATACTTCAACTTAGTAGAGAACCTCTGGCAAGCTTCACACTTCTGCACAAACCTATGAGAGTCCTTAAACAAGAAAGGCCAATAAAATCCAGCTCTAAGTATTTTATGGGCAATAGTTCTTGTAGAATAGTGGCCTCCACAAACACCACTATGTGTCTCATTCAAAACCCTTTCAGACTGTGCTTTGTCTAAACAAAACAACAAAACTCCATCTCTGTTCTTCCAAAATAGATCACCTTGAATGAGTAAATACTTCTGAGCATGGAGTCTGAGAGTTCTCTTCTGATTTTCTGCCATACCTTCAGGACACTTGGTATTCTTCAAGAAATATACTATGTCAGTATACCAAAGCTGCACCTCAATACTAGTAAGCATTGTACTTGATGTTTGAATATTGTTGATTTGGGCCAACTCCATATTTGTATCTGTCATAAGCTTTGCTAATCCCAAACCCCTAACCAACTTTGTCATCTGGATCTCCAAATCAAACTCTTGAATTCTACTGATCCACCTGCACCTTTTTCCAGTGACTTAAGACTGAGATAGAATATCCTTTATAGTAGCATGAGGAACAAAAGCAATGACTCTTGCACATACTAAATAAGGCCTAAAAGACTTGACTGCCTTGACTAAGGCATATGCCTGCTTTTCCATTATTTCATAATTTAATTCTGATGCCTGCAAGGATTTACTAAAAAATGCAATAGGATGTTCACACCCTTCTTTATCCTTCTGTAACAACACTGCTGCAATAGTATGAAATGATGCAAAGGAAAAGAGAGAAAAGACACCTCATAATCAGGAGACTTTAATACTGGTGCTTCCTGAATTGCCACCTTTATCTTGTCAAAACCCTGTTGAGCTTCTTCATCCCAATCAAATTTAACATTCTTCTTAAGCAACTTGACAATTGGCTTTACAATCTTTGCAAAATTCACAATAAACCTCCTTACAAAGTTTATCTTACCTAGGAAAGATTGGACACCCTTGACATGTTTGGGAGCTAACAACCTATTGATAGCTTCAATCCTTTCAGGGTCAATCCCGACTCCCTCTTTTGACACTATATGTCCCAACAATTTACCCTGTGGATCACAACAAATTGGCACTTTTTGGGATTTAAAGACACTCCATACTCTAGAGCCTTACCAAATATCTTTTCTAAATGACTACAATGGTCTTCAACATTCCTTGAGTAAGCAGTGAGATCATCCTGATATATTACCATTATGACAATAATGAATTCCTTGAAAGCCACATCCATTGCCCTTTGAAAAGTTGCCCCTGCATTCATGAGGCCAAAAGGCATTCTCACATATACATAAGTACCCCATGGAGTAGTGAAGGCTGTCTTGAAATGCTCAGATTCATTAACCAATACTTGGTTATAACCAGAAAATCCATGTAATGAGCCCAACCTTGGCTCTGCTAATAATTCAATTTGATTTTGCACAAAGATAACAATTTCTAGCAAAAAACTCCTTATTTAAACATTCAATTTCAATTTGACTTTTCTCAGCCAGCATACAAATTTATTTCAGAATGCTGATTTGGATAAAGTCTGAACTTCTTTATTGTGATATCCTTCCAACTAATTTGCAACGGTATTCGGAAAGTAGATATATAAACTCTTTTGTTTTTTATGACAAAAACTTCCCCATATATAAAACGTTACAAATAAACAATATGCTTTTGGTATTTAAATGTAATTTAATTTCTAATACCAAATTTCAATGCTGGATGATTAACCACTTAACGTATCATTGTTATAGAATCAGCGTAGAGCATTTAATAGCACTCTACCTCAACCACAAAATGAAGGTTGGTCCACGGGATCCTTTACTTCCCCATGCGGCAGCTCCCACAGACAGCAAAGACTCACGTAGCAGCTCTAGCAGTGGCTAATGCTGCATGTAAGCCACCACACTCGAACTAGCCACAACCCACTCCTTAGTTCTCACCCACGGCTGATAAGTAGCGCCACGTAGCACTGAATTCCCACTCGATTTCACTGTGATTACGGGTTGCTGCTTCAAACTTCGGCCACAGTTATAACCTAAACCCCAAGGTGAATTCCGAAATGCTGGATAGAACCCACCAATATCCTACGCAACTAAGGTAGAGATGTACAGCTTGCTGCTGTCACAAAATGACCTCTTATGCAGGTCCTAGTTCAAATGAAACTCCAATTTCCAGAATTTACTTCTTCCTCCAAGTTACAGGCAGACAGTATGAAAGAGAAGAGATTGGTTATACAACAACAACCAATCAGAGAATAGCTCCAAGAGAATCAGTCTTCGAGATGCTAAACCAATTCAGTATCAAACCCTTATACCTCAGCAAGGGATTTGATTTACAAATCAGAACTTCTCCTCAAAGAAACAAACAAAATATAATATATTCAATCGATGATGAATGAATGCCTTGCCTATTGCTTTTATAATTAAAAAGTGTCTTCTCTCACACACTTTTCGCTTGAATCACTTTTATACTTAGGCACATATTGAGTAATATAATTTATTAACTCATTTGGCTCCAAAAATGACCTTTTCATCAATATCATGAAATTATGACACGCAAGGTCCCTGCTTCTTGTGCCCAAGATTTAAAACTTTTCATCCCGGTTACGACGAGCTATAACACTAAGGTGCCCAACATATAATACCAACAATAATGGCAACCTTAGCAAATTTAATTAAATAATAATAATAATTCAATCGTCTTGCGAAAACAACTGAAGAAGCATCAGAATCGAAATCTGTCTGCACTGGTGTGATCCTGATGATAAAAGATGATGAACGAACCTGACGGGGTGACTTACTAAAAATAGACACTCTCTCTAAGATTCTTGGAGCCCAAACCGGAAGCCAAAAATGAAAACTGAGAGCATCATTCAACTCCTCTAACTCATCTGAGCTCATCGGAACTATCCATTACTTACTATAAATAGTAAGTTCACACCAATGACCCTCTAAACACCTCGCCAGACCACGAGGATCGCAATAATGACCTGGCACCATCCATTCAATGACCCTGCTAAAAATGGGGACATTACAATCCATCCATCATGGATAACAGATCACAACCAGTCACCCTTTGAAGCATGGTCTCCATGTTTGGTAAGGAATAATTATCTTTCAGAGATGCTACATTGAGGTTCCTAAAATCAACACAGCCTAATGTCACCATTCTTCTTTCTTACTGGCACCAAATTAGACACCCATGATGAATGTCTTATTGGCTTTATGATCCCTGCATCCCTGAGCTTTACTAGTTCTGGTTGCATTTTTGGTGCTAGCAATAGATTAATTGGTCTCTGCTTCTGCCTAAAAGGTTTAGCATCAGATTTTAGAGGAATCTCATGTTGGAATAGGTCCTCTCTATAAGCTTTAAGATCCTCATAAGACCAAGCAAAAACATGCTTGTACTTCTTTAACAAATTAATCAAATTGGCTCTTATGTGAGGGGCTAACTTTTTTCCAATATAGACAAGCTTAGGGACTGTTTCTGATCCTAGATATACCTCTTCCAATTTCTTCACTTTGGTTGCAGACTTCTGGCACAAATGACTGTCATTGTCACTGAACATTCCCTCTCGTTCAACCAAACCTTTAGGGATCTCATTTGTTTGCAACTGGACAATCTCAGTTCCTAAACTGGTTTCCTTCTCATCATTGACCTATACTAAGGCATTACAGTTAATTCTTTGGCCTTCATAATTATCCAAACACTGAATGAATCTGAGAATGTCAAAACTTGCCAATTACATACATTGTCAGGGATAGCAAGCCTTATCTTGGTCTCTATGGTAGAAATTCCAACCAATGTTATATCATCATTTTTATGACAACACTTGCCAAGAAGTCAGCCATAATGTTCTTTGATCTTTCTACGCACTCAATGGAAAATGCATCAAAAGATTCAATCTTATCCCAAACAGCATGCTTGTACTGTTTTAATCTATCATTCTTAGCAGCATACTTGGACCTAATTTGAGAGACTGCTAACTCTGAGTCCCTAAAAACCCTTAACAATTTAATAACATGTTTAATTTCAATCTCCAAGCCCAACAACAATGCCTCATACTCAGCTGTATTATTTGTGCATTGGAAAGCTAACCGAAACGAATATTTAAAAGTAATACCTGAAGGAGAAATAAAAAGTACACCAGCTCCTGACCCTTCCTTAGAGCATGCTCCATCAAAGTACATTTTCCAAAGTTCATGCTGTTGTGATTGCAATTCATCTCCAAGTGAGTCTATATTTTTCAATTAGGACTGAACTTGTTTAATTCTAAAATTTTCCATATCTACATCCATGAAGCAGTTCAGTATCTTTGGGTCAGCCTTCTCAATGATTACTGGAGCACGAGGCTCTCTGTATAACTTAACATCAATACCATTAACAGGAATGGTAGCATAGGACAACTCCAGTTGCACATGGCCTCCAACAGCTGCAGCCCACTGCCTTGATAAACAACATCCCATAATGAGGTTGTGTATCCACCACAACAACATCCATTTTGAAAGTAGCCTTAGGGAATGCAGCAATCTTGACCTCAATTCCTTTCAAGGTTCCAACCACAGGTACCTCTCTGTTGTCCATGGCATAGCACCTTCCAAAAGAGGTGTCAACCTTCATACCTAACTCCTTCATTACTCCATAAGGCATCACATTTGCTGCAGCACCAGAATCAATCATACAATTCTTTAACAATTGGCTATTCACAAGCAAAGTGACATAAAAGAGATCCACCTGAGAAGGCTCTTGAGTAATTATGTTTCCAACATAGATCCTAGTAACTTCCTGCTCCTTATCATTTCCCTTTGACTTGGTAATTTTAGTAGAACAATCAGCTTTATCAGGTATATTTGAAAATAATGAGAAAGTAGCCTCCCTGTGTTCCTTTATCTTTAACATCTCCATTAAAGGTACTGAGACCTTCATTTGAGATAAAGCATGCTTCATATCAAATATTAAAAAACCTAGGGCAGTTTCAGTAGCAAATTTACCCTTGCTGTCCTTGGATTGGTCTAACTTATGACCAGGAAAAGGGGTAATGGGGCTTGCACTCACAGGAGTTTCTTTAGATTCCCCTTTCTTTATCATATTTTCCTTGGTAGTGATCCTATCCTCATTTTGAACAGAGCCTCCAAAGGAACTTTTTTTAACAAATATTGAACCAGGCTTGCCCTGATCTTGATCCACCCTTCTATTTCTCAAATTATAAGTGCTCCTAGCTTGAGCTATTGCAAGAACAGTGAGGGACCTCACTTCTTCATCACTTGGCCTTCAGAGCTGAATGTGTTCATCCTTATTATTTGCAACATTAATTGTATGATGCATAACATCTCTTGAATTATCACTCTTACCCCTAGCAGAAGTCATGAACATATTAACTAAAGACACTTCTTCTCCCTGGCTCCCTTGTTCATCACCATCCTTTGTTGATTCTGCCAAAGCCTGGGCTACCACACATTGGAAAGGAGAATGTGGCATATTGCAAGCCACACACCAAGTGGCATTCTCCACATTATGTGTATTATTTCATTTTAGTGGATCAGGAGTTTCTTTGCTGTTTACATCATTTGGCTTCTCTGGCATAGGTCTACCATCTTTCCAATTGGTTTTGTAAGGTATATCCTGCAACCTAAAAGGCCTATCCTGCCTCTGATATTGCTGTCTATTATTTTGAAACCTTTTTCATTCTTATCTACCTTAGCAGCAAGGTCCTTTACAACATTTACCAATTTGTCCACTTTATCCTCCTCCTTAGGAACCCTATTGGACTGTCCCTTAGGTTCCTTCCAGAGCCTACCATCATCTCTTTTTCCAAGTTTTCCTGAGGCTCTTCTATTACTTTCAATGTTGATTGCCATCTTATAAGCATCTCTTAGTAGGTAGGCTATCTTTCCATCAAGGGCATTACAATATGTGGTGAGACACACATTCTCATCTAGTCTCAACACTTGGAACAATCTATACATAGCCTTCTGAAATCTAACATTGAAATCAGCTATAACCTTATTTGGAAACTTCTTTATATTGTTGAACTCATTTAACATGAAACTAGAATTCACTTTGTCACCATATTGTTCTTTAAAGCATTTCTCAAACATATCCCATGAAGCAAATACTGTTATCAGGTAGCTCTCGGTACCAATCTTTGGCGTCCTCAATCAAAGATTGTACAAATAGCTTCATGACAATATCTTCATGCTCTAGTTCATAGTCATTCATTTTATTAGTGAAAGTCTTTAGATGTTCCTCACCAGTTATTGCATTATTTCCACCAAACTTAGGGATTCTAACCCTTATCTCATTGGAAATAACATTTGGTTGGCCTGGAATACCATCAAAAAATAATTGCCTATACTTCTCCAAATGAATAGGCCTTCTTTGAAAACCACCACCAATGTTTTGACCACTTGCACCAGCTCCCAGGTTTTGGTTAATAGTACTTTGAAATGAACTAGATCCCTGAACATTTGTATTGGTATTTGTTGTCTGAATTTTAGGACCCAATCCAAATCTGCCTTGAGCCGTTGCAGTAGTAATATTAGCTGTATTAGTGTGTAGAAGAGTGCAAAAAAGCAATCTTCCTTTTCATTTCTGCAGCAGTAGCTTCCAATTTTGCTCTCTCTAACTGTTTGGCAACATCATCTTTTGCCCTTTTAGCTCACTCTAACTCTATTTCGAGCAAAGAATATCCTGAGATGCTTTTTACTTATCGTTGGGCTCATCAATATGTATGCCAGTAACCTTTTGTTTACCTTTATCTAAAATTGGTTTACTTGCATTGGTTATATGAGGGTCTTGTATAGAAACTTGAGCTCTAAAAGGCTTTTCATTTTCCCAATCAATAATCTGCCTAAGCACATGACCTTCACCTTTAAAATCATTTTTTTCTAACAAATGCTCCCTCTCCAGGCATTCTTTCCTCAAGGCATCTACATCACCAAAGACCTTCCTATTAGAACCCTTATATCCTTGATTTAAATTTTGATTTACCATTTTGAGTTGAGCTATTCTTTTTTGTAAATTGTCTCTCTCAGCAAGGGCATTTAGGACCTCATCCTCTCTGCCCTTCTCCCTTCTTTGTCTTAAAACCATTTGTTCATTTAATTCTCTTCTCAAAACACCAATATCTCCAAAGAGCTCCTCTGGATCAAGTAAAGTAATCTCAGAACCTGTGGAGTCTTCTAGATTATCAAATCAGTATCTCTTTGGTTCCTAGCTTGCACATAAGGATTATCCATTAAAATTGAAGAAGAATCACCAAAATTTGAAAGAGTCCTTTGTTGAGGATCCCTATTTTTATCCTTCTTTTCACTACCCAATGTGTATTGGACTTGGGTTAATACCTTCTGTTGAGGTATATCTTCTTGTACAGGGGTATCAAACAAATTATCAAAGTATCCTAAACCCCTTGACTCAAAACTCAAGGAAGAGGTAGAACTCTTCTCTGGGACAGTGTACTTAAAGGTTGAGCTGCACCTGAGGACCTAGGCTTCCAAGAAGAAGTATTACTAGGTTCTGTCCTTTTAGACCAATTTCTTCTAGGAGCCCTAGGGAGCTCATTCTCTAACTTGGCTTCTGGGTGTTCCTTCATGTATGCCCTGGTGTTTCTCATTTTCCTTATATCTTGATTACACAAGATTGAAACTAATCAATGATTATAACAAAGCACTGACAAACCAAACTCGAAGTCGCCACCCAAACTATCTTGGGAACATATACATGAGACTTTACCTTAAGATTTTGCAAATAATAAAGGAAACCTTGAAAAACAAACTTATCTCTCAAGTTCCCCAGCTTCTTGCTGATCCTTTTACACCTGTGAAGTGAAACAAGTATAACCCTCTAAATGCCCAAACACTGACCAAGCAAAGAAAATAACAACATTAACAAGGTATTCAACCTTCTACACTTTGAGCTCCACAAACCAGGTGGGTATACCTATTCCCTGCTTCCAAAGATTCATACAAAGCATAACTAAGTAGATTCACAATGGACTTCACACAAAACACTTGTTCTGCAACTTTCTGACTTACTAAACATAACCTTACAATGAAACAAGACATTTGTGAATGATGGAAACCACACACTCTATCACCAAAAAGACCAGTGCCCTATCCTAGGGTATGGAGTCACTTTGAATGCAAAAAACCCTTAACAACAACATCTACCCAAATGCACCTGCAAATAACCTCTGGAGATGAACATGCCTTACATATCATTCCACACTCTTACAGTAAGTATAATCATCAAATTTGTAAACAACTTCAGATTCACTGGAATTATTTTGAGGACTTTAATTCTCTCCTTGAAAGAAACCCTAGAACAATTTCACAATCTGCCTTATAGATCGATGAATTGAATAGTCCTTAACAACTCAACTCAAATGAATACCAAAACCATAGACACAGACAATTAACATAAGGACCATGAAATTTGCAAATGATTTCAGATGTATTGCTGTTAAAACATTTAATACACACAAAATGAGAACCCAAACACTATTGAAGTTCTTGGTATGACCTCCATAGCATATCAACTTTTTCTGGCATAAAATCCCATCACTTTTTCAACAGACACAAAAGCAAACCCTTTATACTACCAGGATGCCACGAGCTTTGGACCACCTTAGGGCAAAAAGAAAACCCTAATGCACAACCACCAAAGCTTAGGAAGAACGCCACCAGTCACCACAATTGATGAGAGAAAAGACATAAGGCCAACTAGGGCTTCAAAAATATCTGCAACTCGGAAAAAATGCAAGCCCACTAACCCAAAACATTAATGGCCAACTAGGGCTTCAAAAATATCTACAACTCGGAAAAATGCAAGCCCACTAACCCAAAACATTAATGCAAGCAAATCCTCTCAAAAGATCTGATCTTCAACAGCGCAAGGCGGCCACATTATGTCTACCCAGACAACAAGCCAATCCTTCTACCCTTGTGCAACCTTAAACGTAGCGCCATGGCCATTAAACCCTTAGGAGCAAAAGAAAAATTTGAAAGAAACCCCCAAACGGTCACCTTGGCACGCCAAAAACGCCCAACGACTCACATTTAAACCTAATTTCTACTTTAAAACCCAACCGTTGGATCAAAGTTTAATCACCCGGGCACCCAAGCAAAAAGTAACCACGAGCTTGGTCAACCATCCGACGACCACCACGCGACAGGCCCTGATTGGTCTTTGGAACCTCTTCTTCAATACTTCATCGGCGCCGACCCCACCAAACTTACTGCCGACGACCAAGACACTTGGCGAGATCTCGTAATCCCATGTCTATTATCTTTCGTGCATCTTTTTTCGCGGGATTACGAAGACCGTTGGATTTGGGCCCATGTTAACCCCCTTTACTTTGTTTTCTTGCGACGCGTCATCACTTTGTGATCACATGGCATTTCTCGCTCCTACTCACTCTGAGGGCGGGATCGCGAGAACTCGACAACTGTCACCCCTGGGCCCGTCACATCTTTCTGTTCTGGCGCCAGCTTGGACATGTGTCGCACTCTCCCGATCTCGGGCTGTTTCTCTTTCTTCGTCACTCTTCTTCGCAGGATAGTGACGACGTGCCACCTGTCCTTTGACCTGACCACGGGCCCACCAAAATACTCTTTACTAACCGCTAGCTGACCGACACCTCACCGCGCACTCGTGAGCCGCCTGCCAAAAGGCACGTTCCTTTTTGGCACTTCATTATTGTGCTTTGGGACTTAAAAACATTAAGGTACTCCCCAGCACGACCAATGTGGGATAAATGCCTTAGAGCATTTCTTTTAAATAAACAAGGCAGAACGAGCGTCATTCACCGTTGGCCGATCACCTTGTTACAAACACGCAAGGAAGACCACTGCCTGTCCAAAACGACACCTTCCTTTCCTTTGGAGAGCTTCCACCCGAGAAATGAGATCAAACAACCCCTCTGCAATTTGGTTTTCCATGGCAAGCATGGACATCTCTGCAAAAATTTGACATGGTACTCTCAGAAAAATGAGGGTGCCAAAAGACCCTATGCTACTGGCGGTGAACAGTGGGCGACACCCCATAGTGGTGGTATAGATGGGTATCTTGGGAACTATCCTGACGGATACCATTGTGGACGGAAGATCAGGGGTAAACGTGCTGCCGAAGGTGACTTGGAAGAAGTTGGGAAAGCCGACGCTGTGGCCACCAACATTCAATCTTGTGGGTGTAGACCAACACGATAGCAAGCCGATTGGGACTCTCATGGCACAACAGGTAACAATTTTGGTATGCAACCCTTTGTTCTTGATTTCGTAGTGATCCCCTTGAAGAAAAAAGGTTATGATGCTATCCTCAGGAGGGGGTGGCTTGTCACTGCGAAGGTGAACCATAACTGGAAGTGTAACACGCTGTCCATGGAAAGCGGTAGAAGGAAATTTGTCTTCAACCTCCGAACTCAGATGGTGAGCGAGTTGACATCCTCGTCGGAGTCGGAGTCTGAAAGAGAGTTGTCGGGAGAAGATGAAGGGAAACGACGGATGGAGCCAAATGAGGAGGGTGTCCTGTAATTAGAAGGATGTTCGGAGGATGATGCAGACACAATGAGCGACCTCTTCCACTGGCAGATGGAAGACTACGAGCTTTTCTAGCCATCATCTAATATGTTGCAAATTGAGGAGTCAGTATAGGACATGTTCCCTCCGCAGTACGGGGAATACAATGAGGGAGAGGCCCAAGTCAATGAAACACCCGCACACCAGTCCAATAAAGATGAACCTATAAGGTATCTGGAGCCCAAGCTGAAGGAAACAAACTTGGGCGATGAAGCAAACCCCAAGAACATACTAGTGGGGGATGACTGGAACACTGTGTTGAAGGTCGCTGCCTTCAAAATATTCATGGAATACAAAGACGTCTTCTCTTGGACCTACAAGGATCTGAAGGGAGTGCCTCCAGATCTATGCACACATTGCATTCCACTTGTACCTGGAGCCCAACCGGTGCGGAAGCGATCGTGCTAGATTAATAAAAATTATGCAGCACGGGTGGATGAAGAGATTGAAAGAAGGATGGAGGCCGACATTATTTTTCGCATCCAAACCAGTGAATGGGTATCACCCATCGTGATCTCATTGAAGAAGGCAAACAAGATCCATATCTGTGTGGACTTTCGGTGCTTGAATGCAGTTACTATCAAGGACCCATTCCCGATACCGTTCACAAACAACATCCTGGAGGAAGTAGTTGAGCACGAGATATATTCCTTCATGGACGACTTCTCTAGGTACAACCAAATTTCCATTGCTGAGGAGGATAAGCTCAAGACCACATTAGTGGTTGAGGACGATGCCTACAACCGAATGCCCTTCGGACTATGTAACGCGCCGACAACTTTCCAGTGGATCATCCTACACATCTTTGATAAGATGTTCGTAGGAAATTTTAAAGCATTTCTTGATTATTGGTCCATTTATAGCGGACAAGACACTCATCTAGTAGCCCTACAGGAGTGTATGGAACGCTATTGAAGAGCTCAATTGGCACTCAATCCCAAGAAGTGCAGGTTCATGGTGCCCCAAAGGAAGTTGCTGAGACACATTGTATGTAAGGCGAGACTCAAGACAGACCCAAACAAGGTAAGGGTGATTGTGGAGATGGAACCCCCTACGGATGTGATCGGAGTGAAGTCTTTCCTCGGTCACATAGGGTGCTACCGAAGGTTCATTAAGAACTTCACGCAAATCTCATACCCTCTAGATAAACTCACGAGGAAGGGCAGACCATACACCTGGGAGAGCGCACAGGGCGAAGCATTCAGAGAGTTGAAGACACAGTTGGTGGGTGCTCCTATCTTGGCGTACCCAAACTGGGATAAGGAGTTCCACGTTCAAGTAGATGCCTCCAACTACGCCATTGAAGCCACCTTGGCTCAGGTAGGCGAGCATGGGCTAGACCATCCATTCTACTTTGCAAGTAGGTTGCTCTCGAAGGCAGAAAAGAATTACAGTACCACAGAGAGGGAGGCTCTCGGAATGGTCTACGCCGTCCAAAAGTTTCGTCATTACCTTCTTGCGACTCCGTTTACATTTTACATGGACCACTAGTCACTGATGTACCTGGTCAACAAATTTATCATCTAGGGGAGGGTCAGTAGCTGGCTTCTCCTGTTGCAATTTATGTTCACGATCATTGTGCAACCGAAATAAAGCCACGTGATTGCCGACCAATTGTCAAGAATCAAGTCCGGGGAGCCGCCTGAACGGGTGAATGATGATTTTCCAGATGTCCACTTGTTTCAGATTGTGGCATTGCCATCTTGGTATACCAACATTGGAGAATATCTCTCGACTTCACACTCCGAGAGACATGCCACTTGGCAAAAGGAGGAAGTTGGTCCTAAGGAGCAGAACATTCCAGTTGGTAAATGATCTATACAAAATGGGGCCCAACCAGGGGTTGTGAAGGTGTGTGATGGAAGAGGAAGTTTCGGGAGTATTGAGGGAGGCACATGAAGGGCCTGCAGGCAGACATATGGAACCTGACACAACACAGAAAGTGTTGCTAGTAGGGTTGTGGTGGCCCACCTTGTACAACAACGCAAGAGAGTGGGTTGTAGGATGTAATACTTGTCAAAGAGTGGGTAAGCTGTTGAAGAGGGACTTTATGCCCCTCAACCCTTCGCATGCCCAAGAATTGTTTGAAAGATGGGGATTGTATTTCATTGGACCCCTGAAGACAAGCCGTGCACGGAGGTGTCGATACATTGTCATGGCAACTGAGTACTTGACCAAGTGGGTGGAAGCACGAGCCCTACCGGATAACTCCGCATTATGCACAACAAAGCTCATCTACGAACAGATCTTTACTCGGTACGGTATCCCAATCCAGTTGACAAGTGACCTGAAAGGGTACTTTGTGAATCACGTCATCAAACTGCTCACGACGGAGTTCAAATTTTTCCACTCTCTGTCAAGCCCTTATTATACGATGGCAAATGGGCAAGCCGAGGCCACCAACAAAATCTTAGTCTCAGTAATCTACAAGTCCTGTGGAGTTGAACAGGAGGACTAGGAGGAGAAGTTGCCATCGGTGCTTTGGACCTACAGGACGACCTACAAAGTCACAAAGGGTCAGACACCCTTCTAGTTGATGTATGGCCAGGAGGTAGTTGTTCCAGCAGAGATCATTGTACCTAGCCTCCGGATAGCATCAAGAACCGGTTGGGTGACATGGAAAGTCTGAGGGAGAGGCTGTATGCCTTGAATAAATTGGATGAACGAAAGATGATGGCTCACTCGGCCACCGAGGCAGCGTAACAATGTCGTAAACTCTGGCCTGATAAACACATTCGATAGATGCGATTCACTCCGAGACAATTGGTTTTGAAGTATAATGGGTGGAATGAGATAAAGCCAGGGAAATTCAAGGTGAGATGACCGGGTCCCTCTAACGTTCGTGAAGTGGTAGAGAACAGAGCAATAAAGTTAAGGACACTGGATGGAAGTGAGGTTTCGGATGCTGTGAATGGGTCAAAGTTGAAGTTGTACCATGAAAGAGGACGAAGGACCGACCAGTCCAGCTGAACATGCCAAACTAGAGGTAAGTTTTAAAAAAAAAAAAAAAAAAGTAATTTAAAAAAAAAGAAAAAGAAAAGAAAAAAAAAAGAGAGAGAACCCGCAGACCGTACGGTGACCACCAGAGACTGATGCATCCAGTGCTGAGGCTGAAAATACCCCTTTTGTTGATGATATAGTCACGCACTATGCTGAATGGGATGCCCTTCCTCCAGCCTTGAAGCAAAATCTGAATTTTGATAGATACTTGACACAGAAATGGGAGCACTCAAGGGGAAGACCAGCACAGGATAGACAGAGGATGGGGCAGAACGATTTGAGACAGGTAGCTAGCAAGATGATGCTAGCTCATTTTGATGGCAACGGTAGGGTCACTGCTGGAGCTTGGATCCACAAGCTCGACACCTACCTTGCCTTGCGTCCGATGACTGAGGAGGACGCCATTAGATTCGCAGTTTTGCATTTAGATGGGATTGTACATGACTAGTGGTACCATGGATTGAGATTGCTACATCATGACCAGAAAACTGACTATCAGGAGTTCGTAGACAGGCTGATCGAGCGCTTCGACAGAAAGGACCCAGAGGTTTATTTTAGGGAATTGGCTCAGCTGCGGCAGAAAACTACTCTAGAGGGCTTCATCAGCAAGTTTTAGCGCATACCTGTCATGGTGTATGATATATATGAGTGAAGGAGAGTGATGTTATTTTTGGAGGGGTTAGTAGAGCCACTCCGTGGATGGGTTAAGTCTTTGGACCCACCCACTTTACAGGAGGCGATGAAGAAGGCTCGGGATCTTGAGGCATCATCTCGGAGCAAGGGTTCCCCGAAGTCATCTGGGTCTCCACCTGTTGATGAGGAGTCTCCGCCAATTGTTGAGGACAAGGGCAAGTCAACAGGAAGATTTGATGATGTTTCCAGAGAGGACCTGAGGAGGAGACAACTTTGCTTTTGGTGCAAGGGGCCTTTCTCTAAAGGTCATACTTGTGCTCTGAGGCCAAAGGGGCAATGAACCGCGGCATGTGGGTTTACACAGATGAGATTGAGGAGTCATCGCAACAGCATGAGGATGGGGACAATGATGATCCTACTGGGGATCGAGTCTATACTGTGTTGAGTGTTTACAACCTCATTGTTGACTTACACGTTTGGGACTTACATCTGGTGCAGAGATGGTCTGTGCTTAAGATGGATTGGTTTGAGGATGACTGGGGAGAGTCAGTGAAGTTTGGTATGATGAGTCATCGCCTGGGAATGTCCAGATCTCCACTTCATCAGCGCAGGCACTTGGGGTTATGATACATGTTATGTTACTGGTGCTGCTGATGTCATGAGTTTACAGTTGGTTCCGAGATAACAGGGATGTCACGTGTTTCTTATGGGATCCTGGTGGAGGTTTTTTAGTGAGATACTCGATTGCTTGAGGACAAGCAATCTTGGGGAGGGCGGACTGTGATGACCCCCTTTTTAGCAGGTATTGGCAGTGGCTTGATCAGCTCATCATCCTGACCCTCGTGAGCTGATGCCTGGTTTTGAGGGTCCCAGTAGGCAGACTTGCTATTTTCAGTAAGTTTGGACTTACTATTTTTAGTAAGTCAGTTTGGTCAATTTCCATTTCTGGCTGGGGAATATCGGCAGTGGTTAGTACTCCAGGCGATATTCAGTTTGCACAGTTACAGGCCATGAGATCAGTCGCTTTAGCAGGAGATGCAGGAATCATCGTCAGAATCATATTTGATAATCAATGGTGTTAATTAATAACATGTTATTAATTAATAAAAGGTTATATTATTATAATAATAATACTTTATTATTATAATGATTTAAGAAGTTGATATTATAATGAATGGTTAACTGATGATAGTTTTTG
>MU227371.1:24446-53674 GCA_018584345.1 Thuja plicata | reverse complement strand
TTCAACAAATCAAAATTTAAATTATTTAATCACCTCCACAAGACACAAGAAAGTTGAGGAGTGTTCTATTCCTCATATCAGTCCACCCATCAGTCATGATGGTGCATCCCCTTTTGACCCATTCTAGCCGGTGTTCCTCTAGCTCAGCCTTCATGTCCTCAACCATTTCGTCTAAGAGGTATCCACTCAACTTAGCCTCAGTAGGGGCTTTGAACCCCGCACCACAAATAGTTACGACATCTATCATTCCCTGCCAATGAGGAGACCTGTCACAAATAGATTATGAATAGAATTTAGAATCTTACAAATCTTAATTAAGGAAAACCAAATAAAGTAAATTAAATTTTAATTACCTGGCTGCAATAAATGGAATATTGCAAAAGTACCAAAATTTGCAAATTTGTTTTCTTGCAACATTATGAATGTCCTTGTTCCAAGTCATGGTCTCAAGCGAGGGTTGTGAGCCAGGAGTACTGCGCAGTACAAAATAATTGTCCAATCGCGACTTCCGCACTCTAGGTCCAATGGTAATACTATCAGACTGAGTAGCAGAAGTAGAAGGAATACCAGTGGTGGCAATGGCAGCAGCCCTAGCACTAGCGCTAGGACTAAATGGTGGCCTGGAAGAACCCTCTCCAACACAACCTACAGATGCGGTTGCGGATGCACATGGGGAGCCAATAGTTTGCAGCTGTTCAAGTTTCTTTTTCTTCTCTAACTTTTCTCTTTCAAAGTTCTCTATTTGCATATATACCTCACGTTGTGCCTCAAGAGTTGGTTTAGTGCAAACTGTGATATCATGTCCAGGTATACTAGCAATATGGATCTTGAATCTATAAATGCCACTGGAATTTATTTCTTTGCAAAAAAAACATTTTGTTTGATATTTTGTCCTTCCTGGAAAGTCTTCAGTATACTTCCCTGAAGGGTCTTTCCATTGTGGAAATTTGGAAAATGAAAGTTAAGGCTGCAGCCTACTGCAATAAGAAAATTAAAAACATGTCTTAAATAGCTGTTAAACAGTCTTAAACTAATAAAAAACCCTAAACCCTACATTCTTTTTTGTGAAAATTGTAAAATTATGTTTGCAAATTGGTTGTAAACACGTTGTAGGGTTTGCAAGATCACACTTCGCAATTTATTCAAAAAAACATTCAAGTTCTAAATTTTAAAGCTAAAACTAAAATATTTTTACAAAAAAATGAAGAATACACTAACATGGAAAAAAAAATCAACACTTACCTCTTGCAAATGAGTTGAGTGTTGCTATTGGCTCCTTGATGCTCCCAATGCAAACTTCAAGCCTCCTCAAATAGATTTATGCTCTCCTTGATACTCTTTTTTCTTGCTGGTTGGAAACCTATGTTTTTTCTTTTCTCTTCCTCTCTCTCACTTTCCCGCACTTTAACTCATACAAATGAAATAGAAGCCCTTTTAGGGTTATAACTAAGGCAAACAACCAAACAAATAATAAAAAACTATTGTGTTTTTTTAAATTTTTTAAGTCTTAACTTTATGCTGGCGCGGCCGATTCACGCAGCAAAAAATCGCCGATTTTGGCATGAATCGCGATTCATGCGATTTCTGGTGGAAAAATCGGCCGATTCAGATTCAGATTCAGAAAAAATCGGCGAGGTTGAGTCGGATCGCCGAATCGCCAGAATCGCCGCGATTCTCGTTACTTTGGTTTCACCCAATAGGATAGTTCATTAAACTCCCATGATAACATTTAACGCTGTCTTTGATAGTAAATACCATATGAAATGAAAAAAATCAGAACTGGGTGAGTTTATGACAATATAATGTTAATTTGAGTTTTTAACCTTTATGTTGCACCTTATCATAGAATTGTTGTCTATTGACACCTGAAAATGTTGCTAAGTTTCCTACGGAATTGTTTTAATAGCTGACAGCTGAGACTTTATCATTTTGAAATTTAAATGTTTGCTGTGCTTGTTTTTATATTTATATTGTTATTTTATGTTGTATCTCTTTCCATAGTAAAATGGATACATTCAATGTTAATACTGATCTTGATTTGGAGAATAAATTTAATGAGGAATCAGTTGACAGCCACATGCAAACCTTAAGCAACCACAAACAGTCCAGTTGCAACTGTATTGCAATCTGATTGCCTTTAGAGTTGTTGGAACAGAATGCTAAAGGGCCATTTTTAACAAGAAAATTCTTTGCAGTAGTTTGCAATGATACTTGAAGTTGACACAAATAGAGTATCTAATTCAGGAAAAAGTTGGAAATGGAAATGCAACATTTGCCTAGAGGGTTGGAATGGCAGCATTACTAGGGTTCATACACACTATTTTGCACACCCTTGGTAAAGGGGTTAGGCTTTGTGAAAAATCTCACACTTGAAATGAGGGTTGAGATCATCAAGTTATTTTATGTGAAATTTTGCACCGACAGTTTCTAGTACACCACATGGTTCAGGTAGGCCACCTTAATTTTTGTCATTTGAGGTGAGTGAAGTGACACTAAGAGGGAAATAGAATATAAGTTCATCCTCATTGAACCCAATCACATATATGTTCATTGTGCATGGAAGGGAATCTCTAGACGAGGCCATTGCCAATTTCTATTTTGGTAACAACATTTCTTTCCATTCCGATCTCCTTTGTATGAGGAAATGCTTGCAAGGTAAGAAAAGTTGGTCATAGTTATGTGGGTCCCAATGGGACTAGATTGAGAGCCACTCTCTAAGGAAAAGGTTATTCCAAGGTTAACTTGTTGATGGAGGAGAAAAAGGGTAGCACATGACTATAGTGTTATCATGGATGGGTGGATGGATATTAGACATTGTTCACTCATCAAAATTATATTTTCAAGCATTGATGGACCTTATTTTTTGCAAGCGGTTGATTGTTCGAGAAAATGCAAAGATGTCAAGTTTTAGTTTCAGATCCTAAGAGAAGCCATTGAAGAGACTTGTCCTCAAAACTTAGTGTAGGTGACTAATAATGCAAGAAATGCTTGTAGGGCAGTGGGTATGTTGATACAATCTACATAGAGGCACATCTATTGGACCCCTTGTTTAGTGCATGCTATGAATATTGCACTCAAAAAAATTGGGAAGGTAGAATGGGTGAAATAGTAGGTGGTTGATACAAGGGAGATGCAAATGTCCATTTACAATTACCATTCCTCAATGGCATTGTTTTAGATCTTTGCAAGAAAGAATTCCTTATCTTATTTTGAGACTTGATTCACTTCCTATTTCATTCTATAGTTTCCATTAGAGAGATGCTTGAGCTACAAGAGCCATTGCAACTTATGGTTGTGACTACTATACTACATTTAAAACTACCATGTTTCATTGGCATTGTTTAGATCTTTGCAAGAAAGAATTTCTCAAATTATTTGAGGCTTGATTTGCTTCCTATTTCATTCGATAGTTTCTACTAGAGAGGATGCATGAGCTACAAGAGCCATTGCAACTTATGGCTATGACATATGATTGGAACAGGTGGAAGGAGTTAAAGACTCTGTAGGGGAAGATGAAGGAGATTGTAGTCAGTGATAATTTTGGTGAAATGTGAATACATCACATTTTGTGTACAACCTATTTTCAGCATTATCAGATTTGGGGATTTTTATAGTCCTAGTCTTGGGGAGACCTATGCTCTGACTTGCCAAGAATCAACAAGTTTGAGGCAAGCCAGGTTGGCCAAGTTTGGGAGACCTGACCTCAGACTTGTCCAAGTCTTTCCCGGACTTGCTGAGTTTGGAGACTTGACTTGATTGACCAAGTCTTAGTGAATATGTGCCTAAGACTTTGCCATTTTAATTTTTTAAAAAGAACTCACGAAATTTCAATAATTTTTTTGGTTTATTACATGCCTTTTGAGTTCATTAAAAAGATGCTGACATTGTTGTCATTGATGTCAAAACCCTTATGCTAGTTGCATATCTGTGTCGGATGGTTGTTGGCAGTTTCAGTTGGATGCCTGTTGGCTATCGGTTAGATATCAGTGGTTTGGTTATATGTAGGACATATTTTTAGTATGTGCAAGTTTTGGACTATGGTGTCGGGTGTACTTGTTCCTATCATTGGAATTCATCTCTTTGGTACATCTGTGTGTTTCGGTGATTGCAGATGAATGTGGTTTTGGATGGTACTTGTTGACTGTTGAGTTTCAGAGATCTTCCAAGTATCCCTGCTACCTAGACATTCTTGCAATTCATCAGATGTTTTTGATTTAGCAGTGTTATTTTGTGCCTGGACAAATTCTATCGGGTTTCATCGATCGGTTGGTTTAGAAGTTTTGTTGATCAAGTCATGGACTTGGTTGTGGTGTTCTATCGGTTCCAGAATTTACCTATCTTCGGTAATTGTGCTATGTAACATGCATATCTTCAGGGTGACCTGTCTTTAGGTCTTGCGGTAACATGGTATGAAGACTTTTTAATATTTATGTATGACCTATATTTAGGTTTGATGGTAGCGCGTTAAATATAATTGTAATATCTTTTGTATTGAAGCTGACATGTTTTGTGGCTTGGCCGACTTATGTAATTATCTAATCAGATGTATATATAAATACAAAAATCATTTTGTATCCGATGAGTGAGTGTATGTGTGTATGTGGGTATGCGAATTTGTGGCAGCGATATGTAAGTAGAAGGAAGTTGAGCGAAGTGTTACTGTGATATCAAGAGAAGGCTTTACATACTGTGTTGCAGGAACTTGGTGTATGTTGGCAGAAGATCTGTACCTGATCTACTGCTGTCGGTGACTACTGTGCTATCAATTGAAACAGTTTCATGCATAGACAGATGCAACTCTATCAGTTCACTTTTTGTCAGTAAAATATTTTGTATTGGTAGTGAGCCTACTTGTATTGGCAGTTAGCCTTTCTTATTTCTGGGTAGTTAGCCCAACCGACAGTGAGCCAAACAACATTGAGAAGACCGATAGTGAGCCCTTGTAAAAATCACCTTAACCCGTGTTTACTTTCATGAGAATTAGTTTCTCCGTGGTTTTTCCCAGCTTGGGTTTCCACGTTATGGTGTTCTTTGCTTGTGTTCTTTCATGCTTTTATCAGTCTTAATTATTTGAATGGTTCATGTGTATACCGAATTAGTAAAAGTTTTAGAAAGTATTGTTGAATAATTGATTCACCCCTGCCTCTCAGTTATTCGGTATGTTCAACAATTGGTATTAGAGCTTGGTCCCTTGCAGATAGAGCTTAACCGCTTGAGGGAGATCTAGGATGTTTGAACAGATGGGAGGTGAGCTCTATTCTGATGAAGATTGGCAGATCATCATGAGCGACATTGAGTGCACTGAATCAGAGAATGAGGAGCTGAAAGTAAACCTAAAGGAAGTGAACGCATGTATCTTAAACTTGAGGGATCAGATCTAGAAATTCAAAGCAAGGCACAAGGAAGTAAGTCAGGAATTGAAAGAGTCAAGAGAAATAGTGGCAAATCTTGAAAGGCAGCTGAGTGAGTAAAACTACAGAGGAATTTATCAAAGAAGATTTCAAACAGAAATTGGAAAATTGGAAGGACCCAAGGAGATCTGAAGAACACTTTTAATCAGAGTATTGAAGAATGGAAGAAAACTGATGAGAATCTCAAGAACATCATCAAGAAGAAGTCAGATGAAAATGAAAGGCTAGATCATGAATTAAGGAAACTGAGATCTGAAGCGAAGGTTTGTGAAAGCAACACTATTTTGGATCAACTTTTAGCCCTACAAAAGAATCACAACGACGAGGGATTAGGTTTTATCGGCAAGTGTGTAGATCTGAAGGACAAAGGCAAGGAGAAGGTAGTTTAAGTTGAAGCAAAGTTTGAGGTAGCAAGCAAGGTCAAGAATTCAAATACGTCTACAAGAAGGCCTCCGACAAGGCAACCAAATGCTCAAAAGTACTTATCTTTTAACAGTTACTGTTTCATATGCAAGAATTTTGGTCATAAGGTTGTTGATTGTAAGATAAGGAAGGAACAAAAGGTTCAATGCTTTAATTGTCATAAGTTTGGTCACAAAGCAAATCAATGCAGAAGTCAAGTTTCTAATCCGGTTAGAAAAAGTGGATTGAACAATATCTTTCATGAGAATTGCTGTGTCACAATTTTGGTCATAAGGCTAATCAATGCAGATCTAGAGTTCAGTCAGTAAGATCAGGTTAGAGGAATGTCAATTGTTTCAAATGTGGTTAGACCGGTCATTATGCTAATGCATGCAAATTTGTTGATGCATCGGTGAAGTCAGTAAAAGATAATAATATTGCAGTATCAAGTGAATCTTAGAAGAAGAAAGATGCTAGTGAAGGGAGCTCTGTGGTACCGGATCCCAGTTTTAGCTCTTCTGGTAACTGAGCCAAATGCTTTGGATTAGGGGGAGTATTAAAATTCTATATCAGTCACTTGCCTTGCTCTGAGGCAATACCGGTTGCTACTAGCTTGTCTCCGGTATGTTCGATGAATAATTAATGATTACAGTTGTTTTGGATGATTGATGTGCATCGTATGAATGGGTTGCGTGAGCGATAATTAATTTTCGGCGGGAATTGCAATTATGAAGGTTCATGGTTATAAAAGTGAATATTTGGAAATCATTTGTCACCATTGCAAGAAGAAAATTCATAGTTTTTCGTAGAGCTTAGAAAGGTTGAAGAAAAATATTGAGTTGCAAAGATGGAATCTCAATTGGTTGTTTGTGATATCGGCGCGGTTGTTTCAAGGATGTTGAAGAAAGCAGAATTGAAAGAATTTGATCATAGCAGGATCAGACAGTTGGAAGGTGGATTGTCTACAAAAGATTTGTAGAGAGTTCGTAATCTTGGTTTGGATATTTGGGGAGAATTTCCCTGGTTCGATGACAAGGAATTTATCGTGTTTTTGCTAAGTCGGTTTTGGGATGGAAACCTGGAGTTGGATAAACCCTATGCAATAACAAAGGAAGTAATTAAGGATATCATTGAGTTGTGTAATGTTGGAGACCTTCCAGGAAAGAAGGCGATAAAGTATAAGGAAGTGAAGGATTTGACAGGTATTGATTGTGATCAACGCGCACTCTTGATAAACACTCTTGGTGATCCGGTGGTGAGGTATGTTGCCTACGACATAACTTACAAAATTTTCTTTCGAAATCATGATGGTGCTACATCTGCTGTAGCGGTCTACATTGCACATAAAATGGTTAGGGAAAGTGTTCAGTTTAATCTGTAAACCGTTATTAGATAATTTGCTTGAGAATGTCAAGATGTCAGTAGAAGATGGTTATGGATTTCGGTTTGGATCTTTGGTTGTGTGTTTGATGTTTTATTTCTTGAGGTCTCTACTGGGTAGAGAAAACATAGAGTGGAGGTCCGATATCCATGTAGATAAACAAATTTGTAGCTATCTAGGGTTTCTAGAAAACAAAGAAGATGCTTGCAAGACATATTTTACATCATCGAGGATGAATATTTGCTCTGGTTTGGTTGTTTCTAGTGTTGTGGCTGTGAGTCATGTTGAGGAGGGTTCCTCCTTCGGTTAGAAGGATTTGGATATTGATGTCAGTGGTTCCTTTCGAGAACCTAAAAGGAGAAAGATTAGTAATAAAGGAAAAGAGATTGTTACCATTTCAGAGGGTGAAGAAGAAAAGGATGAAGATGAGAAGGACTCAGAGAAGGAAGAAGAGGTTGAAAAAGATGTAGTTCTCTGTTAGAATTTGACTCTGTTGATTCTGACGTGGTTCAATCCATGTTAGAAGATGGTGAGTTTGACAAAGTGGGTGAATTATGGTATGGTTACTCTTTGGTGAGTAGAACAAAGATGGAGGATATGTTGACTTATCACTTGATCAGTAAGAAGATCGTTGTTTCCAATGCATTAGGTGTTCTACCGGTTGTTTTGGCAAAGGTTGTTGAAGATTGCTGCTATATGGTGCATATTACTACTTAATGAGAGAGTCTATTGAGAAGAAGTGTACCAATGCTAAACAAAGACTATCCAAGATGATTGGTGAAACAAAAGATTGCATAAAATAAATTTCAGACATCTATAGGTATTGTCTTCGGTGGCCTGATGTTGTTGACAATTTCAGAGGAAGAATTGAAGCTATTGAGACAAAACTGAATTAATTAGGGAAGACATATGATTACTTCAAGGATGAAGGAGGAAAACAAAGAATAAAAGTTGGTCATCTTCAGGCTGAGATGTTACACTTGCATAGACAGAGAGAAGATCTAGTGAAAACCTTTTGGTTGGTGAAGGACTTGGTTGAAGTCCGGTTAGAGCATGTTTCCGGTATCCTTGCTGATGCAAAAAATTACGAGTGTTGGCTCTGGTCTCCGGACTGGAATGCATCTTTCGACATGCTGGTGGAGCATGATAGTCTGTGCGCCTAGATGGGTGTTGTTGTGGCTGAGTGGAAGAGGAAGCTTCCAATCATCAAAGAAAGGTGTAAGAAAGTGTTTACTGCAGAGTTACAGGGCTGGACTCGCAGAGTCCCGAGGCGAGTCGGGCCTGCCCAGTTTATGTGACTCTGGCCTCAGACTCGCCCGAGTCCAGCAGAGTCTAGCCAAACTCGCCGAGTCCGTGGACTCTCTGGACTCGCCGAGTCCCGAGCCCAGGACTCTGCCGCGGCAGCACTTGAAGACAACAAACAACAATTTATTTGCAGGTCTGAAATGGTATTTTGTAGGTTATAGAAAAGAAGACTACCTTCAATACCACTTCTCCAACACACTCGAGTCACACCCAACTAATAACAGTGGTCAAAACATGCACCCAACTTCACCTAGCACCATTAGAGAGGCAAGTTTCATGTGGTTACAAGTCTACTATTGCGGATTCTGCTCTGTACAAAGCAACTGTAAGTGATTTCTAGTCACAATATCATAGAAAATGTAATGATCTCATCACCTTAACGCATCTAACACTTCTTCAAGGGGTATACTATCTTCTTGCCATTGTAACAAACTCATAAATGCACCCAACTGAGATACAATGCAAGGAAATGGACTGCTTTCAGTTTCAGATCTGCTCAAACCCAGATCTGAGCAATGTTTGGGCTGATAGTGAACTTTTGTAGCTTTTCAACTTTTCAATTTCAGACCTGCTCAAACCCAGATCTGAGTAATGTCTGGGCTGATAATGAACTAATGTAGCCTTAAACAAAAAGGAAAACGATCAACAACGATCAGCCACAAACATAGTTCATCCCTCCAATAGACAAACTAACCTGAAGCAAAACCTATTAAACAACTATTATATCATAGTTGCGTTGCTTTGGCAAACTCTATGATTAATCACCCACAAATTTAAACCCTTCCTAGCTTTTTTAGTACCAAAAGAAGGTTTTGCTACTATGTCATTGCTCTAAACCCTTAGTTGTATGGTAGACATTTGACAGTGAAACTATTTATATTTCAGTTTCTAGTGTGTTATTTAGTTTAACAGTTTATAACTTTATACTTTCGCGATTTATGTAAAGTTGTAAACTTGTATATGTGTGCAAAGTAGCTTCTATTTATCTCAATTATTGTGTATTTGATGTTAATTGACTAAATGATGCATGAAAAATGCTTTAAATCCTTAAAAATCTTTCAATTTCTTGGGTTTTTCGATTTGTCGAGTCCTTGTCGAGGCCAGCCGCCGAGGCCGAGTCCGAGGCCAATTCGACCTTGCCGAGTCTGAGGCGAGTTCGAGGCTTGTAACACTGGTTTACTGTTAGGACTGTTGTCCTTCTTTGATATTCTGTGTTCTGATGTGTGGCCCTTTTCCATTGTGGCAAAAAGGGGGAGAGAAAAGTAAGGAGTTTTGTAAAAGGAATATCTAACTCGGGGGGAGTTGTTTTTGGAATTTTGGAAATTTTGTGTTTCGGTTCTTTTTGGAGTTTTGTTGTTTTGCCATCAATGCCAAAGGGGGAGATTGTTGAGTTCATTGAGAAGATGTTGGCATTGTTGTCATTGATGTCAAAACCCTTATACCGGTTGCATATCTGTGTCGGATTGTTGCTGGTAGTTTTGGTTGGATTCTTGTTGGCTGTCGGTTAGATATCAGTGGTTCGGCTATATGCAGGACAGATTCAGTATGTGCAAGTTTTGGACTATGGTGTTGAGTGTACTTGTTCCTATCATTGGAATTCATCTCTTTGGTACATCTGCGTGTTTCGGTGATTGTAGATGAATGTGGTTTTGGATGGTACTTGTTGACTGCTGAGTTTTAGAGATCTTCTGGGTATCCTTTCTACCTGGACATTCTTGCAGTTCATCAAATGTTTTTGATTTAACAGTTATATTTGTGTCTGGACAGATTTTATCTGGTTTCATATTGGTTGGTTCAGAAGTTTTGTTGATCAAGTCACGGACTTGGTTGTGGCGTTCCATCGGTTCCAAAATTTACCTATCTTTCGTAATTGTGCTATGTAATGTGCATATCTTAAGGGTGACCTATCTTTAGGTCTTGCGGTAACGTGGTATGAAGATTTTTTTATGTATGACCTATATTTAGGTTCGGTGGTAGCATGTTAAATATAATTGTAATATCTTTTGTATTGAAGCTGACATGTTTTGTGGCTTGGCCGACATATGTAATTATCTTATTGGATGTATATATAAACAGAGAAATCATTTTGTATCCGATGAGTGAGTGTATGCGGGAATGCAAATTTGTGGCAGCAGTATGTAAGCAGAAGGAAGTTGAGTGAAGTATTACCGTGATATCAAGAGAAGGCTTCACATACTGTGTTGCAGGAACTTGGAGTATGTTGGTGGAAGATCTGTAGCGGATCTACTATCGTCGATGGCTACCGTGCTATCAATTGGAACTGTTTCATGCATAGACATATGCAACTCTATCAGTTCATTTTTTGTTAGTAAAATATTTTGTATTGGCAGTGAGCCTACTTGTATCGACAGTTAGCCTTTCTTATTTCTGGGTAGTTAGCTCAATCGACAGTGCGCAAACTGACATTGAGCCCTTGTAAAAATCACCTTAACTGGTGTTTACTTTCATGAGAATTAGTTTCTCCGTGGTTTTTCCCATCTTGGGTTTCCACGTTATATCTGGTGTTATGGTGTTCATTGTTTGTGTTATTTCATGCTTTTATCAGTCTTAATTATTTGAATGGTTTGTGTATACCGGATCAGTATAAGTTTTAGAAAGTATTGTTGAATAATTGATTCACCCCCCCCCACCCTCTCAGTTATTCTAGGATTTAAAAAAACTATGAAAATGGTGTGCGCTACGAAGGTTTGTGTGGTTTTGAAGGTCTTCATTTGGGCTTGGTGGTGGGGGCTTCGCCCCTCAATCCCACCCTGTATTGTGACAAGGAATGCTCCAGGTGTGCTTCCCTCGAAGTCTGCTAGAAGCTTTGCTCTCAAGCCTCCACAAGGAGTGCTACCCTCGACCTTGCTGGGGGCATTGCCTCCAAACCCCTACAAGGGGTGCTACCCTCAACCTCATTTTGGTGTTGCCCTTGAACCCTCATCAAACTATAAGTCTAAGCAAGTAATAGGCCAATTATGAATCATGATAATAAAAATATACAAAATACATTTCCCTTGTTACAAATCTCTGCATATTCATAGTGAAATCCACATTCAAGGATTATCTCATTTCATATATTGGAAAACATGTTTAGTATACAAGGACCGCCATATGCGAAATTGGCATCCTACAGTCCTTGTACTTCTAAATACAAGTTAAATCGTAGTTGGCAAGAAATGCCATTTTCATAATGTAAAATGTATCAATCATGCCTTGCATAGACAACTCATAGAAGAATCCAATCTATTAGTAATTTAGTATCCTAGCTAAAATCAAAATGGAGCATAACCATTTATGTGTTTACTTAACCATTCCTCTTTGTTATTGAGCTTGTCAACAAAACAATGCAGTATTGAAGACTTAAAAAAATTACTAATAAATTCCTCACTTGAATATTCACACCAATCATTGAGATACAAGCAAATATCATGGTTTCATCATCATCCAAGGCCCATCTTAGACACCAACGTATTACTTGTCGTGATGTTGGGATGAGTAATGCAACCTACTTTGAGCCAGTATTTTAATTTGGGTTTTGATAACTCTTTTGATGCCATGGATTTCATATTCCATGAGTTCTATATACATTTGACAATATTTATATATCTAAGTGTGTTAATTCCTTCAACTACAATTTGTGTTTATACTTACGTGATTGATGTATACTTGTGTATGTGATCAAATTAGCTTCTATTTGATGATGTTAAATTGTCTTTAAGGTTCATTTATTAAAGGGTGCATGAAACAAGTTTTAAATCCTGAAAAATCTCTGAATTTCTTGGGTTTTCCAATTTGTCGAGTCTTTGCTAAGTCTGGGCGCCCAGCCCGATTTGTAGTAAAAAATCAGCTTGTCGCGTCTGTGCCAATTTTGAGTCTCGTAACAATGGCATTGATAGCATGCTTGGCCAAACGAAGGTTGCCTTTTGTGAAAGAGACCCCATCCTAGAGTTGTACAAAGAGCATATTCACCCCATCATCCATAAAAGGTGGGAAAAGTTGAAAACCCCATTACACATGGAGGTATTTCAAACCTAGTTTTCATACATAGTTCCAAATATGATCTTTAGAGGAGGGCGAATTGGACAAGCACATTACAATGGAAATATCTAATTCCCAAAATAGGATTGTGCTTCCTTTAGGAGCACATACTACAAGTGTTTTTATGGAAAGTTCTGGACAAAATTTGTATTTCTTATCACAATTGTTTTTGTTATGCATTTCTATTCTCCATCAATGTATTAAATGATTTGCATTTTATGGCTGAAGGATTGTGGATTTCTGAAAGGCTGTTTGAACTGAGTTGCCGGTACTGGTACGGGCAAATTTTTTTTGCCCTTGGGTACACGGGTCCGGGTGTGTGCGTGTGTGTAGGTGTGCCTATTATATATTCAAAATTTTTAAAGAAATATATGAATTGTAAAACTAAATACATTTGATAGTATGATACTCTATCATTGATCAATGCCAAATGCCAAAATAGTAGTAATAAATATGAATATTAAATGCCAATTGATAGTTACATATTTATCTTTATCAATTGGCATTTAATAGTGTTAATTTTAGTTGTCTAAGTTCTTGATTCTTGTCCCCACTCCCAAATGCCCTCGTTGTAATCAAATTTCTTATATGACGAGATCCCACTAACAAGGTGGGAGAGGTGAGAAAAAGCCAACAATTTTTTTAGACAAAAAATGAAAAAAGAGAGTGAAGAGAGAAAAATGATCTTTGTATTGGTCAAAATGATGCATTTAGGGATTTTGGATGCAAAAAAGGTCAAAAATGTGTTTTTTTGTTACTTTTTGGCGAGAGCAAAATGATCTTTGCATTGGGCAAAATGATGCTTTTAGGGGCATTTTAGGGATTTTGGATGCAAAAAGGTCAAAAATGGCTTTTTTTGTTACTTTTTGGTGCTCAGCACCTTTGTGTATGCCTAGCTACGTATCTAGGTGTACCCAAATGCCTGGGTACATACCCAGGGCGTACCCAGGCATACCTAGGTGTACCCCCAAGTGAACTGTTATTAGTTGTTGGCTCATTATTTTTCTTTTAATCTCTAATCTTTATTACGAGTAACCCTTCAACATGCATGTGGACATTCGCCACCTACATATTTGCCTTTCTTGGTTAATCCATATGGTGGTTTGTAAAGGTTTTTCATGCAAGTTTCATTTGCATTGCCTTGAACTTAAGTTGTATAAGAGCTATAATGAGCTCGAGTAACATAAATTCCAGTCAAGAGGGATGGTGGAATGGACCTTGTGCCCTAGAAGGGTGTTCTAGGACTCAAGACACAGACTTAGTCATTGGGTTCTTATTGGTATTGTGTGTATAAGGGCCTAGAAAGGAAGCTGCTTTGGTATAAGCTACGTTACCCCGAGCTTTTGGGACGAGGGGACAGGGAAATGGGTTTCCGGGACAGATTTTGTTTTTGCCATTTTAGGTGACGGATGGGACAGCATAGTGGACAGCTATATATGAAAAAGGGAAATTTTAAATATTCATATGAAAACATGGATAAGGCATGCTTATATACATTATAAAACCATAACATATAACCTTTGTGTTAAATAATAAATTGAGAGTTCACATGAAAGTGGAAGTCAAACAAATTATCAAAATCCAAACATTAATGCTATGAGACAGCCAGGGGTCAGGTTTCCGAGTTCCCAAGTTTCTAGGATGTCCCCGTTTCCGAAATGGGTCAAATTATGCCAGAAACTCATCCCCAGGTAACACTGGTTGTATAAGCTTTGATGATTGTTCAATGTTAACCTTTGGTGCTTATATTCTATGGGATGTTTTGACTTCTATAAGAAGTTCAAGTTGCTCGTATAGTAATTGCAAAGATCTGAACAAAGGTTTGATACTGAAGAGGATGGGGTAAGAAAAGCAAGCAAATAAATTAAGCCTGAGCTTCAGTGCCATGGTGAAGCAAAACTATGTGAAGGATTAGCCCTAGAACAAACTGAATTGACGTAAGGTAAAAAGAAAAGATCAACTAGGGCTTGGTTTATGGTTCCAAGGGTTTTGATTATATAGGTTCCCAAACAAAGAAGACTTTTCTACTCAATCTATTTGCACTAATGGAAATAAATGTAAGATAAGATTATTAGAAAGAAGGCTCTAATCTGACCTAGACTGCAAGCTAGATGATTCTTTTCCTTTTTTTGTATATAAAGAAGACACAGCTAAAGGTAGATCCCAAATGCTGAGAGAGATGTAGATTTTTTCAGAATTGAAAAAATCATAGTGACAATCTAAACAAAACACAACCAATGTTCAAATCTGCAATGGTAATGTAAATCTGAAACAAAAAAAAACCACTGAAACTATTTGAGGGTACCTCTTTGGAAGAGTGATTTTGTGTGGAAGCAAATGACTAATGTTGTTTGATAATTTGTACGTGATTATATACATTATAGCCTTTGTGAAGCTGTTAAGAATCTGGTACAATGTTTAGGAGAGGGATTCTTATAGGTGAATTTAAAAACCAGTGGGAGGGTGATGATGCCACATCTTGTCAAACAGAAGTTCAAATATCTGAAAAGTACAGAAGAGTTGTTGAGTCGCCTTAAAGATGCCCAAGATGTGGACCCTGTTGGCACCTTACTGTCCCAAAAGAACTGGGGTGTGGCAATGTTAGGCATTGCAAAAAAATTTAAAGTCACATGGTGGCACTGTGGACTGGCCATGGGTGGCCTTGAAGGAACCCAATTGATCACACAGATTGGAAAAGGTCTGAATGACTTCCTAAGGTATTGCAGAACAAATTTATACCTTTGAACATGTCGGTGAGATTTTAGTTAGCTATTTATAAGAAACACTTTTTAGTTTTTGGTATGTTTTTTTTTATTGTAATGAGACTTGATAATAATTATGTCTTGATCGATGACTTAGTGGTGTTGTGTACTCAGTTAATTGTGTTGGTTAGCATTGTTTGTTACTGGGATGGTTGTGGACACATGTTCAACTAAACTATATTTAGGAAGGACTTGGTTAGAGAAACTAGCTGTCATAGATTGTTATATCTCCTTGTACCATAGCAATGTGTGCTGTTTTCTATATGAATAAAAGGATTTTTCCTTTTTCTATCTATTTCAAGTTATGTGCAATTCCTTATATATACATGTGCTGTAGTACTTCCTGTCTTGTTATTTGATGCAGCTGTGACCAGGGGGTCTTATCAAAACCGCCCAGCCACACAAACAAAACAACACAGTTCACGAAACACTACATTTCCATTTAGATTGATTTAATTCATAAGCGTACAATATCCATAGTCACAACAAGTTACAAAACATTCTATTCACGTGTAGTGTTCAGGCATACAATATACAATGGGAGGCATTAAGCTTCTTCTAGACCCACTGTTGGGTCAATGAAACCCCAAGCCAATTCTTAGGGCAACCAGAAAACCCTCAATAAAGAACATCATCTACATTTTATACTGTCAATGATGTGGAAGCTGAACGGTCTGCAGTTATTTCAACTGTTCCTCAAACTAAAATGCCTTCTCTTTGTTTGTAACAGTTAGTGTTAATTCGGACGTCTAACTACATGTTTCGCAAGGCCTTGAAACATTTAAGTTTGGCCACCTCACAATACATATCAAACTAACGAGAACCGGAATCGTCTTGGAATCGGCAAGGCCGAATCGGAATCGAATCGCTCATGAATCGGCAAATTTAAAAAAACCCTTAAAATTTAGAGATTTTAACAATTTAAAACTTATTTCATGCACCCTTTTTGAATATAACTTAAACACACTATAACATCATCAAATAGAAGCTAACATACATAAACAAGGAACATAAATGATAAATTCATCACATGCGTTACATATATATGCAGCCTAGAAGCATGAGTTAAGATTGGAATGTCACATAGTATCATAAAAACATTTAAACAACAAAAACACTAGTAATCATAGCATCATGAATCATGATCATACCATCATATACTTCAAGTGCAAGTTCAACATCAAAGATTCAAGAATCAAAACATTAAAATTAAATCATTACATCAGTTCAAGTATCATTGTTTTAAGTTCAACTAATGGTTTAATAATTTATTGATATTCTTCTTCTTCATCATCATCATCTTCTATATGGAGCCTAATAAGACTCTTAAGGTTAATTTTTCCCCACTTTTATCGGCGCAGTTTCCACCCCAAATTATTAAATGGGGGTTTGGGGGCAAAGCCCCCAAGACGGGGTCAAGGGGCAGCGCCCCTTGCGGGGTCTAGGGGCAGTGCCCCTTGTGCGCTCCCTGTCGCAGTATAGGGTGGGGTTGAGGGGCAGCGTCCCCGTGGGGGTTTTGGGGGGCAGCGCCCCTGAAAGCTCAACCGACTTTAATTATTTTATAAGGCATTGAGAGTTATTTTTCAGCTCCATAAGACATCAAATCATAAATGTATGTAAGATGAAAGACAAAAAAAAGATAAAAGAAAACAAGTGTTTTTTTAATTTTTTTTTACTTGACGGCCGATTCATGCCGGTTCACACATGGCGATTCAGGCGATTCATGCCAAAAAAACACCGATTTGATTCACCAGATCCCAAAAAATCGGGGAGGGTGAATCGAATCGCGATTCACGCACGATTCTTGTTACTCTGATACATATCATCATTATGAAAAACCATGGGAAACAAAATACATCCTTTGCAAACCAGACATTTCACATTCTTCTTTTCAGTAGAATTTCGCTTATGCAAATCTCTTTCAACATTCATACTAGTTGTGAACTGGTGAAAGCTCCAAACAAACTTCTTTTGGTGAATGGAAGGTTTGCAAACTTTTGTTTTCGGTGAGAATGTGTTCCAATGAACCACTTCTTTTTACACATTGTTTTTGGCAATTTTGACTTTCGGTGAACCCCAAGTGGTTTGCAAACCAAGTTTTTTTTTTGACAAATGAAAGGTTCGCAAACTAAAGTATATGCAAAACACACAAACTTTCTTTCTTTCTCCCTTCCGTTTCGGCATATTGACATTTCAGCAAATTTTTCTTTCAGCGAATGGAGTGGTTTGTGAACATTTGGTTTTGCTGAAACATTCTATCTTTTCCCCATAAACTTTGAACTTCACCAAATTTGAACTGTAAATACCCATTAAGCTCTTTGACTTGATTACACCTTTTACTTAGCCTATTTGAACTTAAAAATTCCACGGAAGCAAAACTACGAAAACAATTGACACAACCAAAATTGAACCAAAAATATGAAATGTTTTTGGTTGATGTTAGATTGCCTGTAGACCTGGAAGCTTCTGTATTTGAGAGACATGACAAACTTAGGAAAATGGGGGCATCACAGCCAGGATCATTAGGATGGACTCCAACACAATGGCAGTACTTGCAACAAGTTTGCTATGTAGATCTCATTACAAGCTTACACGTAACCCCATTCTCTAGTTGCAGGTTCGAAAAGGACCAAAGGTGTCATAGGATTGAGTATGGTGAGTTTTGATTGATAGCCCATAGAAGGATATGAATATGTATTTTGCATTGTTACTAAGAAACTCAGGTATTGAATGAGGAACTCTTCTACATACATGTACCCACATATCTTTACAAATACTAATAGTACCTCATGCCCATGAATCTTTAATGTGCGTAAACATGGGAAGCCTTTCTTATGCTCTTATGTAAGCTGTGTACAGCCTAATAGTAATAAACAGAATAATTGTATTAGAAGTTTTGCCTAATGATTTCTTGCTTATTGTGTGAATCTTGATGTCACAATCAAGTATTGCATCAAGCTGCTATAAAAATGCTGTGATATATTTCCATGCTTAAATTTCTTATGTCTGTTTGGCACCCTTGTCAGAGATTGTGCCACATCATCAACTAGCATTTCATGAAACATTTATGCAAATAATTTCTTGTCAGTCATGCTTAGGATGTTACATATGCTGCTCCTTATAATTGTATCAAATTTCTATAAAATCTTAACAATATCGTGTTTCACTATCTATTTTAGCTTTTGGGGATATACGAGTTTGTCACCTAGTCTTTTGGATAACTTTTAAAAACTATAGTTTTCACATATACAGATCTATTGCCTTTCTTTGAACTAAAAACAAGTACCTTGCCTAATTATATAAATCAATAAAAATTAAAATGCCAATATTTGGGCTGAGAATATGCATGGTAGCATAGGGAACAACCACTTTCATTGATTGTATAGATAGTTGATTGATTTAAATCAAGCTCTATAGCTATAATTGAAAGCAAGAATAGATCAGAACTTCACGCCTTGAACTTAAGAAGCCCACAAAATGAACATTGAGGAAGCAATTATTCATGATACACTCGAAGGCTAAACTACCTCACCACTGATGTTCAACAACTTTTCAACAGCTTAGGAAAAATTTCCCTTTGGAGCATTAAAAACTTCTTTTCTATTTCTTAGATTCACAGTTGTTTCCTGCTTCTCCCCATCCAAACATGAATCTATTTCCTATTGCTTGGTTGGCATGCTTTCCCACTTTTTAATGTTGATCGTGTAGGATGTCCTACAGTCCTACTCTCTTGTATCTCCCTAACAGAATTGCAGAGCTTTTACACATATAGCCATTCCTAGAGGCAGAGCTTCTATACATATAGCCTATTTTGAAATTTAGCCAATTGATTTATTCTTTCTTGTAGAAGAATTTCTGCAACATGTTAGCATTATATTAACATGACTGAATTCTACAAGAGGCTTTGATCAGTGAGAGAAATATGGGTATCACTGTCTATAAATCACATAATTCATTTACTAACACAAATCATGCTATCGATGTCCTTGTTAAGGAAACTGGTGACTGGGCCCCTTTTGCGTTAGATTTCCTACAAAATTCAGGTTATAATGGACCTTTAAATGTTGACAAATATCATTATCTTCTCTTTCAGCAAAACACTTATTTTTGTTTTCTGTGACAAGTTACTTTAAAAAAGTATATTTATGATTCTCTTATTTTATAATGTTTCCTTGTCGGTATTGCCCTATCATCTCATTTTTCTCAGTGCATGCTATGAAATATTATGTATGCCTGGTATTTGAAAAGCCTTAGACAAGTCCTAATCTTCAATTTAATGTGGAATACAGGAAATATAGTTTAATATATCTACTGATAAATCATTAAAATTTCCCACTTTGGCTCTTCATTAAAATTTAATACTATCAAGATCCACATCATAGACTTACTTATATTTTATGATCTCTGATATTTAACCTTTCAAGTTCATCGTGTTATTCAACAAATCTCCATGAAGCTCAGCATTCAGTGCAGTTAGAAACCACTGAAGATTTAAGAGAGTCCCTTCTGAAGCATATTTGATCGATATCCAACACTACGTTGTAAATTTAAAAATCCAGCTAAGAATAATTGCAAGTTCTTATAAAGTCTCAAATATGACATTTAAGAGTATATAGTAGAGTATGAAAACATACATCTGCCAGTTTGAAATATCCATAGACTGAGAGTAGTACTTAGATTTCTAGTCTGTTGCTGGAGTAACCCTACCAATCAAGACTGCATCAAATATCCTTGCTGCCAACTTTACAGATCAGTTAGCCAATTCTAAATAAATTATGACAATTACAGTACATGAGCCAATAGGTAGCTCAATAGCCATATGAGCTTGAAGAGCCTTGTCAGGTGAATTACTAACTTAATTGTCGACAGAGAAGCTAGAACAACAAAAACTCAAACCAGAAGCAATTGAACCATGAAAAGTAGCGATCAATATTTTATAACATACAATTACAAAGTAAGGACCTCTTGCTGCTGTAGACTGTTTGGTAGACATAGTTGATGAACAATGTAATAATGTATGATTGACCAACAGGTAGTGAAATTTATTTGGTAATGTTTACCACTAAGAGTAATTCATTTGATAAAAACGTGTAATAATGGAAACTGATCTCTCTTCAATATCTGATAAATATGAGCTGTGTATAATTGGCATGTTGATAAATATACTCCTGTTCGATTGGCATGTTAAAGAAACTATTCACAGCTAGCAGAACAATCACAACTTTCTACGCTTCTTTGAAGAAAGAGATTTGGCTGTCGTTGATTCCATATTTTGAAATTGTATATTCTTCAGCCTCAACCTCCTAGAGAAAAAATAATTAATGTTTTTAGGATAGTGTTTTTCCTTAGCTTAGTGCTGCCAAGAAACTGTGGGCTAGCTGAAATGAAATCTCAAGTAATATAGGGAGTTTTAAATTAGAACATTAAAAATTATAGTGATCAGAATTTGAACGCTAGCTCTCAAGTCAGGCAGAGAATACTTAATCCACCATATTTCTTTTGTTAAACAAACTAGAGCTGGATTTTGAATAGAACATAATTCATGTGAAAGTGATTAATTAATCACCACTTTTTCTTTATCTTTGCAGGGCGCCATTTAGATGACACATGGATAGCATCTGTAACAGATAACCTTACAGATGGATTAAGATGGCAACAGGTCAAAAGTGGCACACCTAGTGGCCGTTTTGGACAAAGCTGTACAGTTGTGGGAGATTTACTAGTTCTTTTTGGAGGTATTAATGATAACGGGGAACGCCTAAATGACACATGGATAGGGCAAGTTTTGTATGATAAAGCTCCAGTTGGAAGGATTTCATGGAAGCTGTTAGAAGTTGCTGCAGCTCCAGCTCCTCGTGGTGCACATGCAGGCTGCTTTGCTGGGGACAACAGAATTGTGGTTTATGGTGGAATTGGACCAGATGGTTTGAGACTGAATGATACATGGATGTTGAATCTTAATGGTCAACAACCGTGCTGGCATGAAATTGACACGTTGTTGTCACCACCTCCACGATCGGGTCACACGCTAACATGGATTGATGGAAATCACATGATTTTGTTTGGAGGTAGAGGGACCCATTTCGAAGTTCTAAATGATGTATGGATGTTTGATATGCAGGGTAACCAGCCAGAGTGGGTTGAACTTTGTTCATATGAACCAAATCCATTAGATGGAATCCCAGCACCCCGTTCAGGTCATTCTGCTACTCCTGTGTTTGGAGGAAGAATCCTCATTTATGGTGGTGAAGATGGTTCCAGATGCAGGAAAGGTGATATTTGGATTCTTGATCCAATTGCAGGAAGTTTGATCGACAGTCCAGCATTTTTCACTTCAAGTCCAGATATGATAGTTCCTGATATAATGCAAAAACCCTTAACTCATAAGATGTGGAAAAAACTCAAGCAAAATGGCTTCCCTCCACATGAGAGGTCCTTTCATGGAGCATGTCCTATCGGTTCTGGGCGATCTATAGTTATATTTGGAGGAATGGTGGATGGCGAGCTTCAGCCAGCTGCAGTTGTTGGATTAAACTTTGATGCTGAGCTCTATCTATTGGAACTTTCTCCATAGTTTAGAAAATGTGCAAGGGTGGCGAAGAAGATCTCTGTGTCTTTAATTATATTTATGTGTATCTAACTAGCATGCAAGATAACTATTATGTACAAAAGTGTCATGGCTTCAAAATAGCCTTCAAATTTCAGTCCTTGGAACAGTATCCAGATCTTATCAGAATATTATCTGCTCTTTACATACAAATGCAAACCCCAGATATATGCTTTGTGTTGCAGTGTCCTTTTGTATGTCAATATCATGGTTCGTAAGTTCTCCTTAAATTCAGGTCCACGGGATGGATTTCCAGATGTCCAGATCCTATAAGAACTTTTTCCAGGATATGCTCATACACTATATCAATGCATTTCATAAATCATATATTAGTTGTTAGACATGTTAACACATGTTAAATGCAATACATGCAGTTGGATACATGTAACTATTTCTTTTAGTAGTTCCTTTTCCTCTACCAGGGAAGTAATACATAATCCAAGCTGTTTTCTTCCACTTGAACAAATTTTTCTTTACATATGTTGATTGCAATAACTGGTTTCTCAAGTAATGAGGATTATTTATTAAAACATATGCTATCTACATAGGGCTATAATATATATATATATATATATATATATATAAAGTTGGAAGAAGTATATATTTAAGTTGAGCTTATGGTTGTGGTGGGGCACTTCATGAATTGTAACTGGCATTTTAGTTGTGTTATTTGTCTTTAAAGGATATATATATATAAAGTTGGAAGAAGTATATATTTAAGTTGAGCTTATGGTTGTGGTGGGGCACTTCATGAATTGTAACTGGCATTTTAGTTGTGTTATTTGTCTTTAAATGATTGTTTTGTTGTGTAAAGCCCAGTGGCTTACATTATTTCTCTACAATCGTTAACTATTTTTGAGACTAAAGCTTTTAAGTACGAGATGGTGGTGGCAGGGTTGCCTTTTGGGGATGGGACGCCATTTTTTGGAGGGATGACGAGGGACAACAATTAAAAGAATAGGGAAAATATATAAATATAAAAAAATTCAATTTTTTTGAATCCACATGAGAGTTGGCATAGAAATTAACAATTTTTCATTGTCAATGTGCGTATACAAGGCAGAAATGCTACAACTACAAGACAGCAAAAATTTTCAGAAATGCTACAACTGCAAGAAGCAAATTTCTTTGAAGAATAATATAGCAATTAGATCTGTTGTTGCTCTGCCTAATCTTTGCTTGTACCAAAATAGTTTAAATCTGAGTTATACTCTCAATATGAGAGACTACCTCGTCTAATGAAAACCTAATCAATCCCTCACTTGTCATCCCATTAAACTATGTGATGGTGAAGTTTGATAACACGCTAGTCTTGTCAATCTTGAAGTTGCAAAGCAATATGTAGGGATGCCAAGGGGTCCCTTGGAAGGGGGCTTCCTAAAAAATAGAGCTGGACATGCTTTCTATTTTTTAGGAGTATTTTAAAGGTAGTGGTCCATGATTTTTGAAAGCTAGTTCAGCTTAAAAGTTTAAACACCGACATTTAAGGAAACACACTTTTGTCTTCCATATTTTGTGCATAAATAAATAAATAAAAATTTCATTTTCCCTCTAAATATTTTTTTAAAGAAAATTATGAAATTAAATGTTCCACAACTGGCAAAATGCATTCCTAAGCTAGTGGGGCAATTTTTAGCCTTACACCCTTTTCATCCGCTTGCTAAAAAGTAGGAGCTCCTATTTTGAAGGAGAAGATTCCAAATAATCCCATAGCCAAACATAATTTTGTTCCTTAAGAGTAGAGCTTAAGGCCCCCCTCATGGGACCCTTGCCTAAGTCTATACCACTTAACTAATGAGTAATGCAGACTAGTTTTTTAAAGCAAAGAAATTGACATTGTGTGAACTGAGGTGAATGATAAGTATGCTCAACTCTACCATTTTTGTCATGCCTCATCCACTACTTGAATATGAATAGTTTGAGTTAATTTAGCCTTTGGTTTGCTAAATATTGAACCTAAGATTGGAAATAATAATCCATCACTATAGAAGTAAAGTTATTGCCTCAATATTGTCCATTTTTCAAAAGGTCTTTCATAAATTGCTTCTTCACCTCTCCATCTTTAATATTTAACCTAAGTTTGGGAAAAAACAATCCATCACTATCGAAGTAAAGTTTTCGAATTAGGTAAAAACAGGTTTGAAGGGTCCCCGAAACCCTATACAAAGAATAAACTTAAGATATTGCTTTAAGAGTTCACAACACACAACAAACCAGCCAGACCCCCCAAGAAACACTGCCAAAGATGAAACAAAAAATAACGACAGCTCAGGATTAAAACCAACAACAAGATTATCTCTTAGACCCCTTCTTATGAGATCGAAGTTTCATATCAAAAGAAGGCGAGGATCTTTTGAAAGATTTACCTTTAACTGTAATCCAATCTTCTTCCACTTTAGTTGCCTCATCCTGCCAGCAAAGGGAATCCAAAACCGAATTCCCAGCATCCATTGAATTTCCATCACCCAGTACAGTCTCAACCCGCAGAGATCCAGTTCCCAGAGCCCTCCCAGAGGAAGAGGGAGAAACAAGAGGACTTGTAGAGCCAACAATAGCTAGCATAGTAGCAGGAAAATTGGAACCATCCAAGAAAGAAGAGACAGTTCCAGAAGAATCTGCAGAATCAGAGGCCCACTCGAGGACAAAATCAGCAAGGGGGGCATCCACGGAGGCAACCCCGTGACAAACACCAATAGCTTCCTCAAGGGGCAATTCCTTTCCCATATCCGACAGAGGGGAAGGAACAGGAGAATTTGAAGCTACAACATGGGAAAAGCTCTGCTGGGAAGAACTCTTCACAACCGTGTAATGCTGAGAAGAGGCACCTTTCCACCACGATACAGAATGCCTGGTTTTACCCAGACCACATTTGGCTGCAACATGACTTGTTTGAAAGCATCTTTTTGCACCTGAAAGGGGTTCCTTCATAGTCCAAAGGCTTAATCTAGCTTTCCTTAGGAGAAACCAGCCCGATCTCCGCTGGCAAACTCTCGGAAGCATCAATATCCATCAATATACGGGCATAAGTGGTGGAGAATGTCTGTAGATTCCGCATCCACCATCAGGAAGTCTCCTAAAGCCTCACCCACCTCCTCCAAAAGAGGATCCACCCAAAGATGAAGAGGGAGGTTAGGAAGCCTAACCCAAATAGGCATCTTATTAATAGTATCAGATGAGGGATTGAAATTCTCATGCCATGGTTTAATCATCAACATAAAGCGATCACCCCAGCTAAAAATATGGCCACAAAGGATACGATTTCTATCCTCCATAAAGTCAAATTTAGCAATGAAATAACCTTTTGCCAAAGGGAAAATATGGGCCTCACCAGAAATGATGAGTTCCCAAAATTTGGAAATCCAAGCATGAAGCTCAGGGAGGCTTGGCCAAAAACCCCTAAATCTGTAGAAAGCCGCTTGGTTGGAAAATACATACGAAGAAAGCTCAATTTCTTCCACCGTATCCTCACCCAAAGAGAGAGTAATGTGAGCAGCCACTGGGCCAGGAGCAACCACCACGGAAGACTTCAGTGCAGCCCCATCCACAGGCTTCAAAGGCACCCGTGAAGACTTGGGAGGCCCCTCAAAAACCCTAGAAGAAAGACCAACCGCCATTGAAGAAAGGGAGGGTAGAGACCTGTCCACGACAGAAACCCTAGCCACTGAAACATTCTCCCCACCGCCAGGAGACACGCCACCACCAGCACCAGCCGGGAAGGAGATGCGCAGGGCAAAAGTATGCAGATCAGATCCTCCACGCTGAGAGGGAATACAGACAGCGAGAGCGGGAGCATGAGAAGGCGCTCAAAGATCGAGAGCGGGAGCACGAACAGGCGCTCGGAGAGCGGGAGGCATTTTTCCAGTTATACTACTATCGAAGTAAAGTTGTTGCCTCAATATTGTCCATTTTCAAAGGATCTTTTATAAATTGCTTTTTCACCTCTTCATCTTAAAAAAAAAGACATTCTCCTAGTTTTTGGTGCATACCATTTGGAATTTAGAGTGTAGATTGCCATAAAGGGATGTTCATAGCCATCCATAATTGTGTCTACTTCCAAATCAAGGTCCTTCCTATGAATTGCTTGTTTCATTTGGACAAACATGTTTCCCACATCCTCAAAAAATAGAAGAGTTTGTGCTGGCATATCCAATCTTGTGCAAAACATGGGAGATAACTGAGCAAATGTATTTGTAAACAAAATATTCAAAAATTAATAAGACTAAGATGATAGATTGAATAATAACAAAAATTAAATATAAAATACAAAATATAAAATAACTTACAATTTACAAAGAATAATGATACAAATTTCTTACTTAATAGTGGACCATCAATCATCAAGGATTTTGTGCTTCACTCTGTCCTCTAACTATGTCCGCCTCTATCATCTAGCTCACTTTAAATTAACCGTCATTTATTGTAGACGTTCTTGCACCTCAATGATTCTCTCTAGCAAAATAAAATAATTGGCATATCTATTCTCCATAAGTTTGAAGATTTTTATAATTGAAAAAATGTTAGAGTGAGGTGTAGTGGTTATAAATGAACATTTAGGTAACTTTAGCTTCTATAACTACTCTCTTTATCCAATTTGTCTTCCATATGTCTTTCAATGCATTGTTCAACATATGAATACATGAGATCAAAAAATTGTGCTTCAAGTATCTTCCATTATCATACCAATTGATTTACAACACATGTCAAATTAATGACCACCTATACAACATTTGATGCCCCGACATTTGTTTTGGCCACCCTCAAAATCTAAAATTAGACTTTTGCATCATCATGTCTCGTGACATTTCAATATTTATAAGAAAATAATAACCAATTGCACATGTAATTTTGATATTGATGGGTTGTGTTGATGTCTGATATTAGTCCACCAATACATGATAATTGAACAGTTCATGCTTAGGTAGGTTTGGCTCATATCCTTCATCAATAGCCTCACGTTTGGATATTGTCTTTCAAGAAGGCTATAACATAGTCTATGCTTTGCAAAGGGGCATATAAGGAACTTCTATTTGTCCTTTTTAACATATTTGTGAAATAATAACGCAACACGTGAAATGATATGGTGTGGACATAAAATAAAAAGCAATTGAGTTATTTACCTTATCTTAAGATTAAAGAATGAACATCCCTACAATTGTGCCTTGCCTATCACTAGTTGTCATCATTCTTTTAGTAGAACTTTCATCACCCATGAATAGCATAATAGACCGTATAAATTATATTGGCCCACCCTTAGATTTAGTTTGTCCTCCATAAACAACCTAGAAACGTTGACCTTCTTATTTATGGTTATCTTTTCTCTAAATTCTAACCCTCTTTCTAGATATACAAAAGATTATTAGTGTTACACCCTAATGAAATTCGTTGCTAAACATTGTTTTCCCATGTTTCATGTAAGCAATCTCAAAAGTGTTGGTTGAGAATGCCATTTTTATTCTTGTTCTTTTTTTGTTGCATTACACACCCATAAACAAGGTTGAATATCAATTGGTTAGGTCATTAATAATAATAGGAAATGAAGGATATTTAATGAAAAGGAAAGTTTGGCTAGTTGTTTGTAGCAACATAAATGTTTATGTTCAACACTTTTAAAGGGTTATCAAGTTTCAAGGGAAAGAGCATAAAGGAGACGTTCTTTGGTAAAAAACATGCACAAGATACGTGCCTTAGCAATGAAAAAGGCTAGTGGCAAATATGACCATAAACAACTCTTGCAAGTCATTGCCAAGTAGTAGGTGAAGCAAAAATGCATTCCTATGTTCCATCACCACCCAAGTGGCAAGAATAAAGGAAATGTGCTCTTGAATTATTATTGGTGATAGTTTAAGTGGCACACATGAATATATGATGTGCCTAGAACATTTTTCAAATGATATAAGCAAATTAGAAGCATATGTTAATGAGTTTTACCAAGTCTTTGTGGTACATGTGGTTGAAATAAATACCTTGGATAAATACACCATGTAAGTGACACATTCTTGATGAGCATCCCCAGGGATGATGATGATTCAAGTGGTTTGAGTCCAACTTGTGTATACTTAGATTTTTCTTATTATGAGTTGAATAATTTTAGTAAGTAAAACACGGGCCTAGTACTATTGATAACATGCGGCAAAAAGTGTTCTAGGGTGCACCTATGAGAAGTTAGTTAGTCTTAAAATTGATTATAGCTAAAATTAAAGACGTTGAATCAATTTTTGCCTATAAACAAAAAAAAACAAAGTGATGTAAATTGCTAATTGTTTCATGTTTCATTTGTAAGGAAGTTAAGTAGCGAACAACTTCCTACATTAATCTTAAAGGAGAATAATGAAAAAACTCTCATATTTTTTCAATAGTTATAAAAACTTAACAAAAATGATATAAATAACATGCATACCAACATAATCCTCACAATAACACTGAAACATGGATTTTCAAATTTTGGTGAAGTAGAGGGGTGTGATTTTGATGAAACAGATGCAGATCCAGATGGACTTTTGGAGGTTTGGATGGTGACAGGGACCTGTAAAGCCCCTGACATCCCTCTGTGTATGGGCTTTGTGTGTGTGTGTGTCTGGATAGGACCTCTTGCTTTGGCCCTATGGTATTGTTCTTGCATACCCTCGTCCTTGATCGTAGGGTGGTGATTTTTACTTGGGTTGTTCTGAATCGACGTAGTGTTTGTGGGTCCTTTTCTTGCGTTTGTTTTGGGGTAGGCTTTGTGCAGATGCGACTGGTTAAAGAGGGTTTGTTCCCTTTCCCAATGTCCTGCCCCGAACCTATTTTGAGGGATTCTTTCACCGCAAAGGAGGTCCAATATTTGTGCAGGGTCTTTGACATCTTTGCCTATGAATTGTTGATGCTACTCCCCAATGATCGTTTGTTTTGGGGAGTGTCTCTTCCCTCGGGTGGACCTCGTGGTTGAATGTTGCACATGAGGAGTTGACTGCCGGGCGGGGGTTTCTCTACTCCGTGTTTTCTATTTGCAAGATGAATGACCAATTTTGGCCTATAGGGTATACAATATTTCTTTGGTTCTACTTGTTGGTTCCCAAAACCGTAGATTGGAATCCTAGAGTCTTGCCAACTCAATACTGGGATATCCAACCGGCTATGGCCTACTTGACGGAACTAAACGGTATAATCCAAATTCCTTGCACTTCTGGCTCTGCAAGGCCAAGGCGGGTGCACTTGATCCTGAACAAAACACTTAAGCCCAGGATGCTTATAGCAGAATGGTTAAAATGCGAATATAATGAAAGCTTTACAAAATGGCAAGAATTATAGAAATCTCTGCAAATTATGAAGTAATAACAAAA
>MU227370.1:36692-59810 GCA_018584345.1 Thuja plicata | reverse complement strand
TTGCCTAAATAGGGGGTAGGGGGGGTTTATATAGGAAAATGAGTGTGGGGGGTACTGGGTGGGTATTGGAGGGGGTGAAAAAAAGGGAGTTTGGGGAAATATTTTAGGAAAATAGGGGGATTCTTTAGTATGCCTTGAACACATGTGCTATGACTCAGGTTCACTAAGTGAAGCCCCCATGACATGACTTGGAATCTTTTTATTTTATTTTCTTACCTTTTCCATTGGAAGCCTTCTATTATTTGGTGTTCTAAGAAGCAAGAAGAGTGTGTGATTTGGTAGAGTTCAATCTACCCATCTGTACCAACATTACTACCTTTTGAGTGAGAGATAAAGCAAAATCATCAAGTGAAGACATGATGAAATTGGTACAAAGTGAATCTTTAGTGGCATAAAAAGGTAGAAACAAAAATTAAATAATCATGACCAACATTTGCAAGGATGAATAGAATCAACTGAGAGTCCTGCTTCTGAATACCACAATGTTGAAATTGTAATATGAGAGACTTTAATTTGGTGAATAAGTCTTGGATGCTATTAAAATCTATAAGATTGAAACCATTAAGATAATTTTCCAACTAAAATCTTTTCAAGACATCGTACTTCCCAATCAAGGACTGAAATGTAGTCAAACTCTCATTGAGAGTGGTGTAAGAGTCAACATGATAGAGAATATCAAGAGATATAAATATGCATAGTTTCCCAAAATCCTTGTCACACCTATTAAATAAAACATGCATAATGATTTAATACCATGTAGGGGTTATTTGTTCAACCCCACAAGACCATGAATCACCTACATGAAAAATACCCGTCACAAATTGAGATCAATAAAGATAAATTTGCTTAATATGAGAATTATATTGATGCACAGAAGATTTCTCAAGATGGGATATTTCAAATTTTGGACAAGAACTTATTAGATTTGGAGCTCTAATGCCATGTTGGAGTTATCTGCTTCACCAAATAAGTTCATGAATCGCTTGCAAGAAAAATACTTGTCACAAATGGAGATCAAGCATGATAGATTTGCTCAACAACCCACAAATTGTATTGATGCACAAAATATTATAATCACAATGGATGAATGATTCTATATGAAAAGGATGAATGAAACCATATATGCAAACTGTAAAGGAATATTAAATCAGCTAATGCCAAGCTTCCTGTTAGAATGAATTGAGAATAACTAAGAGGGGGGGTGAATCAGTTATCCACGGGTTTGGATGTACCAATTGAAACTTTATAGAACTTTAAACAACTCAGATCTACTTGGTAGCAATGACATAAATCAACAACATAAATATGTAGTTTACTATTCAAATGTAATCAGCTTGCAGAAAATTATCAGTGAAACACAACATAGACATTCACACAAGTTGACACCAATATTTAATGTGGAAACCCGATTTGGGAAAAACCACCAGTAACATGCTACCAAATTTTCACTCTTCTAAAGTGAGCTCTGTTAGGAGCCAACCCTATTAAAGGTTACAAAACACACTACTAAATGTGACCTGGTTAAAGGATTTAATCACCCTGTTAGGAGTGGCCTTGTTAGAGGACTTAGAACATTCCACCTAAATGTCACCTTGATCAAAGGATTTATACAATAATTGTTAGGTCAACCTAGTTAAAGGATTTTGACTGATACAATGGTTAGAAAGTAATCAGCAGGTGTGATCTGATACATACAACTTACTTTGCAAATCCAGATCTAATTCAGCTCTAATGCCAATTCACTGAGTGGCCTCCATTATCATTTCAATCTTCAGATCTTCTTGGAAATCCGTCAAGCAATCACTTTCATAATCCTCTACTTCTCTGCTCGGCCTTCTCTACTAGATCATGTCAATCATCCAATTAACCATGCAATCCTCTTGCATACACTTAGCACATACTTCTCACAACTTGAATAACCCCTCGAGGTTATCTTATACCTCTTCATCTAGATAAAATAAATATTTTCCGCTTAATTAGGATTGTAGATCTTAGGTTAGGTTGGATCCAATAGATCTTTCCATCATTTACATTTAATTTACTTCTCCAAAGCGATCACTAATTAAATCTTGAATCCATGCATTAATTACGGTTACCCGTGCATTAAATAATGTGGACCATTCATGCTTATCCTTAATTAACTTTACATATCCCAATAAATTCAATTATGTCAGTCAAAGATCTCAAATCTCAAAATTTACCAATATACTGGTGCTCGGCCAACACTGTGTTCTTCCACTTGATCATCACTGATTTCTCTGAAAATTTACTGGCGCTCGGTCGACATTAGAAATTATGCTCAGCATACACTGGTGCTCGGTCGACACAAACTTCGCTTGGCATATACTCTTCCCAATAAACTGACATCTTTATCTTAGTGTTATAGATAAACAACACATTACCTTGCCAATGTTCCAACTGATCAAGTACCCTTGTAGTTTCCCATAACTCAACCATTTCACTCAGTCTTCTTGTTATCCTTGCCTTCAAATATTCTTCAGCAATCAATAGGTATGGTACTCAAACAGATAGCAATAGTCTCACCAGTTAAGGTTTGACATCAATGACAAAACAAAAATTGTTTACATTGTAGCTTTCCAAAAATCTCCCTCTTTGGCATTGATGGCAACACTAAACTTTAAAACAATAATTTTACAAACATAGTTACCATACAATCCAAACAGTCTGCCTGTGTTCCTTGATATGAACAAATCTCCATTAATGTCTTTAGCTTCATTCTGATTCTCATCCTGTAAAACATTTCTCCCTCTTTGTCTTTAATCACACTGAAATATTTCTATTTATGTTCATCTATAGACTCGCTCTTTCAGTAATCTCTCCCTTTTTCTCTAAGTAGTAAACGAAGTAGTAAATTCTCCCTCTTTGACAACAATGTCAAAGATGTTGACATCTTCATCATGCGGATTCTTTGGTTCTAAATTTGTATCATGTTGTTCTTGTCATCTTTCTTATGACTGATCCTCTTTTCTATCATTGTCTTTCTTTCACGGCTTTAGACAACTTCCTAAAGTGTGACTCGTGTGCATCAATGTGTCAAATATTATGAATACAACATTTGATGCAACACTTCCATTCTGAACTAATTAGCCTCAATTAGGGGAATCACCCCTAATTTACCTCGTAGATACTCATGAGCATCCTTGGGTAGTGCTTTTGTAAATATGTCTGCCAATTGTTCCTTAGTATGCACATATTCCAATCTCACTTCCTTGTTTTGAACTAGCTCCGTCAAGTAATGATACTTGATAGCAATATTCTTTGTCTTAGAGTGCATCATAGGGTTCTTAGAAATATTAATGGCACTTGTGTTATCACAATATATAACAACTAGTTCTGTGATCTCCTCTTTCATACCTTTCAGTAGTATTTTCAACCACACAATATTAGAGCAATTAACTACTGCTACCACATACTCGGCTTCAGCTATAGATTGTGAGGTGCAATTCTGTTTCTTTCTTGTCCATGAAACCAATCTCTTTCCCAAAATAAATGTGCCACCTGTGGTGCTTTTCCTATCATCCACGTTTCCAGCCCAATCAGAATCAGTGTAAACTCTAAGTTCAAACTTGTCACTATTTTTGTAATACAGACCATATTCCTCTATACCCTTCAAATATCTCATAATTCTTTTTACTGCCATCATATGTATCTCCTTGGGATTGACAGAAAATCTTGCAACAATTCCAACAGCCAAAGCAATATCAGGTCTACTGTGCACAACATATTGCAGCTTTCCAATCATTGACCTATAAAGGGTTTGATTCACTTCTTTTGTATCATCATTTTTTGTTAACTTCTGTCCAGTAGCCATGGGTGTACTTACTGGTTTTGATTCTTCCATTCCAAAAGTTTTTAGTATCTCCTTGACATATTTTGATTGAGTAATGTAGATACCATTCTTCATTTGATATATTTTAAAGCCAACAAAGAATTTGATTTCACCAAACATAGACATCTCAAATTTATTTTACATTTCTTTTGCAAATGTTTGGCATAACACATCTTGTCCACCAAATATAATGTCATCAACAAAAAAATCAGCTAACAAAGTACCTTTACCTTGTTATGTCTTCAAATACAAATTATTGTTGTCATTGGTCCTTGCGAATCCAATCTTTATCAGATAATTGTGCAATCTCTCATACCATGCTCTTGGTGCTTGCTTCAGTCCATATAGTGCCTTGTGTAGCCTGCAAACCATGTTCCTCTTGCTTGGGTCAACAAATCCATCAGCTTGTTCAATGTACACTTCTTCTTCTAATATCCCATTCAGAAATGTTGACTTAACATCCATTTGATAAACTTTAAAACCTTTGTAGGCTACATATGCAAGTAAGATTCTGACTCCTTCCAACCTTGCAACTGCGGTGAATGTTTCTCCATAATTGATTCCTTCTTCTTGTGCATAACCCTTGCATACCAGTCTAGCTTTATTCCTTGTTACTTCTTCATGTTCATTCAACTTATTTCTGAATACCCACTTAGTACCAATTACATTTTTGTCATTCGGCCTAGGTACAAGTGTCCAAGTTTTGTTCTTTTCAATCTGTTCAATCTCTTCATTCATGGCTTGTATCCAGTCTTCATTTTCTAAAGCATCTTTTACTGTTTTAGGCTCAAAATCACATATAAAGCATGTACCATCTCTCAACTTACTTCTTGTAATAACTGCAGAATCCTTCGATCCTATGATTTGATCAGGTTTGTGGTGCCTCCTCACATACTTTTCTAGAGTAGGTTCTTGTTTTTCTTCAAATTCATTATTCGTGTTCAATTCAAGTTGATTCTGTATCTCGACATCTCCATCAGATAGCTCGACAATTACCTCTTGTTACCCGGCAACCTCATTATGTGACTCGGCAGGTGCTAGCTATTTCTCAAAAACCTCTTCCTCAAGTTCAGGTAATACATTAGAATCTTCCTCATACATATAGACAAATGATTTGTAACTTTCAGGTTCCTGTATGCATTCAGCTTCATTTCTTTCTGCATATTCATCAATTCTAACATTTGTACTTTCCACAATTTTGTTAGTGTTAAAATTCAAACACTTATATGCTTTACTTCTAGTTGAATAACCAAGAAATATCCCTTCCTCACCTTTAGCATCAAGTTTTCTATTTCTTTTATCCTTCAGTATGAAACATTTACTTCCAAAAACTTTGAAATATCTTATATTAGGTTCATATCCATACCATAGCTTATAAGGTGTAGCATTAGTACCTTTCTTGACTTGTACTCTGTTCAGGGTATAGACTGATGTACTCACAGCTTCTCTCCAATATTTCGGTGCAATATTTTTCTCCATCATTAGTGTTCTGGCACAGTCCATGATAGATCTATTCCTTCTTTCAGCAATACCATTCTGTGGTGGTGTCCTGGGCGCGAACATTTGTCTTTTTATACCTTGGTCATTGTAGAACCTGTTAAACTCATTAGAAATAAACTCACCTCCTTGGTCATATCTCAAACATTTCAGACTTTTACCTGTCTCTTTTTCAACTTTTTCCAAGTACCACTTAAATAATTGGAATGCATCAAATTTTTCTTTAAGAAACATAACAGTCATCATTCTAGAGTAATCATCAACAAATAGAATGAAATATTTATCTCTACAGTAACTTTTCTCACCAATGGGACCAAAAAGGTTAGTATGAACCAATTCCAGAATTTCCTCAAAAGTATGAGTATTTCTTTTGAAACTAGACTTAGTCATTTTTCCCAACTGACATTGCTTACACATTGCATTTTCAGGTTTCTTTAACTTAGGCAGCCCTCTAACCTTTTTCAATTTTCTTATGCTTACCAACTTATCAAAGTTTACATGACACAACCTTTTATACCATAACCAAACATCATTATATTGTGCAAACAAGCATGTCTCATCAGCTAAGTCTAGATAGAATAGGTTACCTTTTGTCTGCTCTCCACTTCCAACTAGTTCTCCAGTGACATCAAAGATCTTTGCCTTCTTGTGATGGAACTCAACTCTGTAACCATAAGTATTCAGTTGTGCAACACTCAATAAATTATAGTTAAGATCATCAACCCAATATACATTATCACATCTGATCTTGTCAGTAAATCTAATTGATCTTTTCCCTTTAACAAGACATGGTGCATCATTACCAAATTTAACATAACCACCTTTTCACTTATCTAAGGTCTCAAATTTATTTTTATCACCAGTCATGTGATGTGAACAACCACTGTCAATAATCCAACGGTCACCTTTACTCATATAAGAAATTAATGCAGTTTTCTCATCATCATTAGAATCATCTTTCATAGAAACATACACTACTTCTATATCATTTTCATCAGAATTGTCAGATCCACTGTCAGAAGCTTCTTCAGCTATATAGAAAGATTTCTTACCTTTGTCTTTGTAATCCTTATACTTTCAGAATTCTCGGTCATCCTTTCTATCTTTGTACTTGTTGTCTCTTCTTTCATCTTTGTCATTCTTATCAAGACATCTAGCAGCAATATGACCAACTTTGTTACATAAAAAACAAATGATAGGAAGTTTACCTTTGAATTTTCCTTTTCCTCTAGATAGTCTTCTTGCCATAAGTGCCTCAAGTTCTTCCAGATCATCATCCGCAGTGTCGCTGTCACTGTTCACACATTTATTTCCTTTCTTTGATTTGTTAAGGACCAACTGGGACTTGAATGCAGATTCAATGGCTTGTGGAGTCTAGTTATCAAAATTTGACATCTCAAATGCAGTAAGTCTACCTACCAGACCTTCCAAAGTCAAATTATTATTAGGAGTACATCTCAATTCTTGAATTGAAGAGACTCTAATAGCATATATAGGAAGAAGATTCTTCAGTACCTTTCTCATAATGGTGTTATCATCAATGGTTCCATTAGCTCCTCTAATAACATTCACAACTTCTTTTATCCTACCACAATATTGAACTATAATTTCTCCTTCTTGCATTTTCATTTCATCAAACTTACCTCTTAAACTTTAAGATTTGGCTCTCAGCACATTTGTATCTCCTCCATAGATGGTTGCTATGGTATCCCACATCTTCTTTGCATTCGTACAGTTCTTTATGTCTTCAAATTCAGGATAGCTCTGGGATGATGCGGTCTCAAACATTGCTTGATTGTGTTCCTGCTTTTCTCTTAATTGTTCAGTGGTGAGAGGTGTTGATGGGGCTACATAATCATGTTCAACATAGCATTTAGCAGCATCACCAATACCAGCAAGATGAAATTTCATCAAAATCTGCCATGCAGGGAAGTTATCTTTGTTCAACTTTGGTACCTCCTTTTTATACATCTTGATCTTTTGCTCCAAGTACCTTCAAACTGTTTTCAAGAGACCAGAGCTCTGATACCAATTGTTAGAATGAATTTAGAATAATTGAGAGGGGGGGGGTGAATCAGTTATCCATAGGTCTAGATGTACCAATTGAAACTTTATAGCACTTTAAACAACTTAGATCTGCTTAGTAGCAACATCATAAATCAACAACATAAATATGCAGTTTACTGTTCAAATGTAATCAGCTTGCAGAAACTTATCAGTAAAACACAACATAGACATTCACACAAGTTGACACCAAGATTTCACATGGAAACCCAATTTGGGAAAAACCACCAGTAACATGCTACCAAATTTTCACTCTTCAAAGTGAGCTCTGTTAGGAGCCAACCCTATTAAAGGTTACAAAACACACTGCTAAATGTGACCTGGTTAAAGGATTTAGTCACCTTTTCAGGAGTGGCCTTGTTAGAGGACTTAGAACATTCCACCTAAATGTCACCTTCCTCAAAGGATTTATACAATGAATGTTAGGTCAACCTGGTTAAAGAATTTTGACTAATACAATGGTTAGAAAGTAATTAGCAGGTATGATCTGATACATACAACTTACTTTGCAAATCCAGATTTAATTCAGCTCTAATGCTAATTCACTGAGTGGCCTCCATTCTCATTTCAATCTTCAGATCTACTTGGAAATTCGTCAAGAAATCACTTTCGCAATCCTCTGCTTCTTTGCTCAGCCTTCTCTGCTAGATCATGCCAATCAGCCAATTAACCATGCAATCCTCCTACATACACTTAGCACATACTTCTCACAACTTGAATAACCCCTCGAGGTTATCTTATACCTCTTCATCTAGATAAAATAAATCTTTGCCGCTTAATCAGGATCGTAGATCTTAGGTTAGGTTGGATCCAATAGATCTTTCTATCATTTACATTTAATTTACTTCTCCAAAGAAATCACTAATTAAATCTTGAATCCGTGCATTAATTACGGTTACCCATGCATTAAATAATGTGGACCATTCATGCTTATCCTTAATTAACTTTACATATCCCAATAAATTCAATTATGTCAGCCAGAGATCTCAAATCTCAACATTTACCAAAATACTGGCACTCGGCCAACACTGTGTTCTTCCACTCGGTCATCACTGATTTCCCCGGCAATTTACTGGCGCTCGGTCAATATTAGAAATTATGCTCGGTATACACTGGTGCTCGGTCGACACAAAATTCACTCGGCATATAATGTTCCCAATAAAATGACATCTTTATCTTAGTGTTATAGATAAACAACACATTACCTTGCCAATGTGCCAACTAATCAAGTACCCTTTTAGTTTCCCATAACTCAACCCTTTCACTCGGTCTTCTTGTTATCCTTGCCTTCAAATCTTCTTCAGTAATCAATAGGTATGGTACTCAAACAGATAGCAATAGTCTCACCAATTAAGGTTTGACATCAATGACAAAACAACAATTGTTTACATTGTCGCTTTCCAACACTTCCTTGTCATAATGAATGAGACAACATATGCTATTGTTAGCCAATGTAATAAAAGGAAAAGAAAAAACCTAATTTTAGCTTAAGTGAATAAAGTAATAAAGAGCCTAATTGTATGATTAATTAGATAATGTTATAATTACTCCAACATTGTTTGTGCTTATTTCACTTGTTTGTGTGATTGACACCACTTGTTTCATATTTTTCTCTATTTTTTTTATTTTATGGAAAATCTCATGTCAAGGAGAATAACATAAGAAGAAATTCTTTTGAAATCTCTAAATATTTTCTTTTCATTTGTGGCTAAGAATGCTCGTATACTTTATGTACAGTTATATTATCTTCACATGCTCCTCAAAGTATGCAATATAGAAATAAATTTTTTATAACTATTCCAATTACCATTTAATTTTGGGTCTATTTTGATGGGATATTTTAAGACAATTACATATTGATAAGTAAGTTTCTCATATGTTAAGCTCTATTCAATTAAAATGTTCATTTTGCGTACTTAGATGATTAAAAACATTGAATTTTTGAATTTAGATTATTAAAATACATGACATTTAAAGACCCTAATTCTAAACACTGGGTGTTTCATATATAGAAGTCGAGTAAACATCTTGAAGGGTCTCTATGTGTTACATTCAATTTTCCATAACAAATTTGTTCCTTGATCAAGTTCATACATGATATAATAGTATAATTATTTTTTATGCAACACAAATGCTTAGTAGTATCTCCTTGCTATCAAATGCTACAGTTTCTTCCTTCTCCACAATGATATTGAAGATTCCATTCACCAAGATCATCCACACATGACAAAGAAGAGATATATTTGATTTTAACAAAAGGTGTTATGTTTTCTTTTCTAGTGGAGGTCATTACATCCTTCTCAAAATGTTGTGACGAGGATGAGTTGAGGGAGGAGGTGGTAATGTCACCTCATGTTCTCCTATGAAAATTGGAATGAAATTAATTGTAATGTCAAGATGCTTGATAGTAGGTAGAGGCCCTATGTGATTTGTCTTGACCCCCCTCTGGATTGTTCTATGTCTCATGAGTTGCTTTGTTGATATTTTGTGTCACTTATCAAATTCCAAGGCTCTATTTTTTGTTGTTTTGTTGAAGGTTTGATTCTTAAACTGATTACATGCTAGCTCTTACTCAAATATATCATTGACTCCTTGGTTTATATGGCAATTTGGATCTAGTGTCTTTAATAGCACTAGCATATGGTATTAACCCCCTCATTTTCCTATTGATTCCTAGATCCTATATGACATCAACATTGTTTGTGCATATTTCATTTGTTTTTTGTGATTGACACCACTCATTTCATATTTTTCTCTATTTTGTTGATTTTATGAAGTGCTCACGTCAAGGAGAATAGCATTTAAGAATAATCAAACAATGTTTCCTTTCTTTTGAAATATATAAATATTATCTTTTTATGTGTGCCTAAGTATGTTTGTACACTTTATGCACATGTATATTGTCTTCACGTGTTCCTCAAAGTACACAAAATATAACAATAAATTTTCATAACTATTCCAATTACCATTTAATAAAATTATTTTGATGGGATGTATCAACACAATTACATATTGATAACTAAGGTTCTCATATGCTAAGCTCTATTCAATTAAGATGAATAGAATTTGTATACTTGGATGATTATAAACATTGAATTTTTGTATTAGATGATTAAAATATGTGACATTTAAAGACTCCAATCTTAGACACTAGGTGGTTCATATTTAGAAGTTGACTAAATATCTTAAAGGGTCTCTATGCTTTACATTCAATTTGCCATAACAAATTTGATCCTCGATGAAGTTAATACATGATGTAAGAGAGGTTTTTTTTATGCAACACAAATGCCCAATAGTGTCTCATTGCTATCAAATGTTGTTGTTTCTTCCTTCTCCATAATGATATTGAAGATGTCACTATTCACTAGGATCATTTACACGTGACAAAGAAGGGACATATTTGATTGTAATGAAAGATGTTATGTTTTCCTTTCAATGGAGGCCATTACATCTTTCTCAAAATGTTGTGATGAGGATGAGTAGAGGTAGGAGGTGGTAATCTTGCCTCATGATCTCCTATGAAACTTGGAATGAAATTAATTGTAATGTCAAGAGGCTTGATGATAGGTAGAGGCCTTATGTGATTTGCCTTGAACCCCTTTGGATTGTTCTGTTACTTTTACATAGAAAGATAATGGTTGTTATGTCTTATGGGTTGGTCTATCGAGAATTTGTATCGCTTATAGAATTCCAAGGTTCTATTTTTTATTGTTTAATTGAAGGTTTAGTGTTTGACTAGTTACATATTAGCTCTTGCACCAATATATAATTGACTCCTTGGTTTATATGACATTGGTCCTGATGTCTTTATCACTAGCATATAGGAATAACCCATTCTTTTTCCTATAGATTCCTAGATCCTATATAACTACTATTTATTAAACTTATCCCTTCTTATTAACCCTTGTAATCAGATTTTACATATCTCTATGTTTTATTTGACCTTAGTTTTCTTAACATTGTAATTATATCTCATAACCTCTAGCACTTTGCCTTAATCCCATTATTTTTGGGTTTCCCTTCACATTACATGTACTACTATTTATTACCATTTATTGAACTATTCTTCAACTAGTTCTTTTTCATCCTTGGTGTCATCCAGTATTCAATTCAGTATAGAAATTAAAAATACATTTTTTTTTTAAATGGTTGAAGATTTTTTTAAACGATTGAAGATTGAATTTAAGACCTTCAAGATTTGATTGTGTATGTATATTTTATCACTATTTGAACTCTAGCTAAGATCCTCACTTCCTCACTACCTTAGTGTCATAGTGCCATCTTAATGAAAATTCATAGTATGACTTGAAATGTCGCTATCTTGATGATGAATCATAGAGTATGATGTGAAACGCCGCTATCCTCACGATGAATCGTAGAACACGATGAATCGTAGAGTATGATGTGAAGTGTCAATATCCTCACGATGAATAGTAGAGTATGATGTGAAGCGCTGCTATATGATTTGAAACGCCGCTATCCTCACAATGAATCGCAGAGTATGATACGTCGCTATCCTCACAATCACAATGAATCGTAGAGTATAATTTGAAACCCGCTATCCTCACTCTCACAATGAATTGTAAAGTATGATTTGAAACGCCACTGTTCTAATATGAATCATAGAGTATGATTTAAAACGTTCTATTGTGATCCATATACTCCCAAAATTAATTATTCCAACCCATAGGGAAAACATCATGCTCACAAAAATATAAAAGTACTCTCCTCCTTTTAACATTAAAAAGCAAAATCACAATTAAAAAGCATATTTTAACCACTCCTAGTGAAGTTTAAGTGCGGGCAGCAAAAGCTGTGGTCACCAGCAATGCTAGCAAACAAAATCACACCCAAAATTATCTCTTGCAAGGACAACCACAACATACAAAGAAAAATCCACCATTACATACAAGACTTTGAAGATTTAGTTTGTCCATTAAAACCAGACCCAAAAAGCTATGGAATGAAGCCCCTTAACCTTCTTGCAAGTTGCATGTCTTTGGGCTCGAGAGTAACCCTCTTGTCATGAAATGCGCAGAGCTTACCGTCCTCAAACATGCCCACGATATAACTCTCACCCGCCTCCTGCAAAGCCAAAACAGCAGAGTTTTGGAAACGAAAATCCGGCCAAAAATCCTGAACAATCTCTTTAACAATCATCTGGAATGGCAGCTTATTTATCACCAATTCTCTCGATTTCTGATAATTACCTTTTCGGCGTAGGGCAATTGTACCGGGCTTCGATTTCTGAAACTTTTTCTTTAATCCCTCCATTAATGGAGCCATTTTTTAATTCACCCTCTCGATTTTGCCTGATGGAGCTTTTCTGGCAGCCATTTTGTGCGCTATTTTTCTGGCCATCTGCTTCGTTCTAGCCATGGATCGAATCCCCTGCACTCCAAAGACAAGTCTGAAATGAAGAATGAAAGCTTCTGTAGGTTTTGTCAAATTGCAGTGTTTTGAATTAATGACACGCAGGCAGTGAACTTCACACGCGTTTAGAGAATGAAATCAGTGCCGTCTGTGGGCCCCATCAAAATTCTGGGACGCCACGTAGATCACGGCTAGTTTTAGACATGCGTGGCTACGTTCGAACCGCGCATTCTTGTTCAGGGATATGGGTACGATAAAAAATAGCATAGCTAACATTACCTTATGGATTTGGCTATGCATTCATATAAATAGGCAGAGTAGAAAAAGTATGGTTAACTTTAGGTAATGGATTTGGCTATGCATTCATATATAAATAGGCAGAATAGAAAAAGTATAGTTAACATTAGGGCCCATTATTCATAGAGGGTCCCATAATCATTATGTTTTTGTCATAGATACATTTTATTACTGATATTAAAGGAGTTTCAAAAATGAAAAACACATATATCAATAGTCGATCACACATGTATTAGTAGTCTATTATTTTTTACATTTTTTTGTTGGTAATTGGCCCATTTGTGCACCACTATTGGGACATTTTGTAACCACTACTAAGACATTTGGCTAGAAGTACTGATATTTTTTAGCAAAATGGCTATTGGTGTAAGAACATAGTAGGTATCGGGCGAGCGTTTTGAAATGGCACTTTTGGACCACTTTGCACTCCACAATCCCTACAGAGAGATCTGTGAATACCCGAAAGTTGAAACCTTAGCTTTAAGCACTTCACTCACCTACGGAGGTACACCAAAAAAATTGGCAAAATCTGACTTATGGTTAAAGAGTTCTAGGTGCGCGAAGTTAGCCTAGGCGGCTATTGGGTCTTTCCCCCTAATGTACAATTTGAATTGGTCTAATGGTGGAGAGCTTGTGTTCTTAAAAGAGAGGTCACAAATTTAAATTCCATGGGAAGTAAGTTATGTACCTCTGCAAGGGTAAGTGGTAGTCTCATATTATTGTCACCACATGTAGATCCAAAAAAAGAAAAAGATGACTAGTATCCTATAAAAGCTCATTTCCTTTCCTATTTCAGACACCTCTCTCTATGGTTTGCTTTATACACCTCTACCTTTCATAGTCCTTAGTGGGGGTGTTTGTGGGTTGCTATCTCTAACATTCATTGCTCTTAGTGGGGAGTTCGTCTTGTTTAAGGTGATGAGCACAAGTAGAAACAATGCAGGCTTCCAAGTCACTTGACTAGTCCTACACATTTACATTAGTAAAAAAAACAAAAAACAAACGAACATAACCCTAAAATGTTGGTACACAAAGGAAGAGTAAGATAGAAAAGATGCACCTTCTACCTTAATTTTAGGTACCCATTCATAGGGGAGTATGATGTAATAATATAAAATTTAGGTTGTTTGGTAATGGTGGATTAAGATTTATTTTTCATAAGTATAATAATTACAATTCATGATAAGAGAAATAAGTTTATTATATGTATGCTTCCACTTGGATATATGAGGCAGCATGGTTTTGTTGTCGTTATGAAATGTTAAATCTCTTCTTTTTTTTGTTATGAATGATGTGAGTCTTTTTTCACTAAATAGAATTTCTCAAACGAAATTATATGGTAGTTTCACCGTCACCAAAGAGTAGAGCTCTTGGAAATGAGTCATCACACAATTTGGTACTTCTTGTGGGCAATGTCGGGGCTTTGAAAAAATATTCAGAGGCCAAATAGTCGCACCAAAGGGTATTTTCTCCTAGAACCAACCCCCAAATACAAATTTCATATTTTGATAAATGGTAATCTTCCCTCCCTATTGTAATCCAATAAAACATGTCACTTCTGAAAGAAAGATGCCCTTGATGACAATGATGATATGTAGTCCTACAAATCTTCAGAGAATTCAATGAATCAAATATTTGATTACTCCTAATAACAAGTTGTTCAAAGATAATGGGGTTTGTGGGCATTATCTAAGTGAGCAACCTTAAGGGGAGGTAGAATACAAACATTATTGTTTAATTGTTCTCATGAAATCTTAATCTCTTTATATTTTTGTTATGAGTGATGTGAATCTTTTTCACCAAATGAAATGTCTCAAAGGAAATTGCATTGCATTTTCACCATCACCAAAGAGTAGAGCTATTTTAAATGAGTCATCACATGGTTTGGTTCATCTTGTGGGCAATGCCAAGATTATGAACAGATATTCAAAGACCAAATAGTCAAACCAAAGGGTATTTTCTCTGAGATTAATCTCCAAATGGGAAATTTCATTATTTGATGAATGGTAATCTTCCCTCTTTATTGTGATCTAATCAAACATGTCACAATAGAAAGAAAGATGTCCTTGATGGCAGTAATGAATGCAATCCTATAAATTTTCAAAGAAAATATTGAATCAATATGTGGTTACTCCTATTAACAAGGTTGTTCTAGGAAAAAAGGGTTTGTAGGCATTATTGAAGTGGACAACCTCAAGGGGAGGTAGCATACAAATGGCTAATTTCCCATTTTATGGTGAACACGTCAATTTGCATAGAGAAAAGAAACTACAACACATCATTGAGGAATGATCTAAATCATCCAATGAAGTGTTGTATGTTAGTGTTGACCTTGGCCACTTCATTTGATATATTGTGATGAAAATGATCATGAAAATGCTAAGTCTCACATCTCATCTACTTATGTTAAAAATGCAAATGACTTGTGTACTACATCTTCTGTAGTGGTATATCTTCTTAAGATAGTTCAAGAGAGTTCAAGAATTGGAGTTATCCTTGTTTCTCCTAGTGGTGGATCTTTAAAGTAAGCATTCAAGCTAACATTCAACTATACTAACAAAAATTTAAAGCACAAAAATAGTCTACTATGACTAAATGTTGCTCACAAACATGGAATTAAATTCTCAAGGATTCTTGGAGATTCAAAGTTGGTTACCCTCCAAATAAAGAAGACGTATGCTACAAAGGATGAAAAAATATAAACACATGAGAATACAGTTGGGGACATCATTGAAGTAGTTTATACAATCGATACAAAATAGATTGATATATCATAAATTTTTATTTGTGATGCTCTAGCTATTGAATTTATCTAAATTTGATTTAAGGATGGTGCCTGCCCAAGATCACCATAACGTTGAGATCCTTAGAAAACAAAGAATAAATGATAACATTCACAAGTGGTGGGTATTTAATGATAATCAAAATACATATAGATTCTTAAAGTACATGTATAAATTTGACATCTAGATGTTGTATTGGGAGCCCATGGTGGAACTAGAAGATGATAAGAAAATATTGTTGGATTGTAAAATAGTGCAATTGAAAACTAACATAATTCCCAAGGGGCTAAAATAATTAGAAAAATGTTTGATAGTGTCAACACTACAAGAGTAGGAGAAAGCCAAATTATGAGGATAACATTGCATGTGTAAATCTAGGAGTGGAAGCAAAGCCCAAGATGATTTATATTCCAGTAAAAAGATGAAGGCAATAGCTAAGATAATGCTAATTACACTATCAAAGGCATTAAAGAAGTGTTTTATATGGTCATATAATGAACTTAAAGCCTACCTAGGGGATTTTTTTTGGCATACAATTCCTATTAGGAAAATGGTGTCTCAACCTTGCATTTACATATGGTTAATATCTATAGTAAGTTTACCTTTGAGCATAAATTGATCCAAAATTTTATGTAAAGCCACATATTGGCTAAAGAAACATCTCAATAAATTTTCGTTGCAAGATCATGTCTAGATTTGGAGATATTAAAGTTTTCAATTTTGAAATCTTCATGTGAAAGTTTTAGAGTCGATTTCAAAGACCTTAAAGGCTTTGAATGGTCCCAAAATTGGCATAGAAGGTTACAACTTTATAGAGTATTTCACGAGCTTTCTAACACTTCAAACGGTTTGTCAATCAAATACATGAATCAAAATATATGGCTTTTAGAAGTTGGGTCATATGAAATGAGAAACATAAAAATGTGTTAGACATATAAATGAGTTGCAAAAGGGAGATACATGTGTTGGTGTATGTTTTGACACATCATAACACATCTTGGATTGGAGATAAGATGGGTGCCATATTTTGTGTGTTTTTAGCCCATGGTTTTGTAATATTGTTTGATAGCTCCATAATTGTATCTCCTATATATTAGGTACATTAGATGGAGGTTGTATATAAGAGTCTTATAGTGTTTTGTTTACCTCTGGATCTCTTGTTGGCGATACTTGAATGAGAAGCTTGCTTTGCAAGTATATTATATCCTATTGTTGATAATATATTGGATGATTTTTTGCAGTGTGGGGGTTTTTACTTGAAAGGGTTTTTGTTAGAGTAATAAGCTAATTCACTTATTAATTAAATAATGTTATTTAATTGTTAAAGTCACTTATTATCTCTAGTTCACTTAAGCTAAATTTTAGGCATATAATAATTAATTCTTTATTAATTATTATCATGCAACCTAGGTTTCTCCACCTTCTCATCTTCGAACTCCTTTATAAGGATTGATCTCTTTGTAATTATTATTCCCTCTCTGAATAAATATTTCATCTTTCAGATCATTATGAGTTGTGTCTCCATTCTTTTCTTTTGTAACATGTTTTTTGCATACAGTGGATCTTGGTGATTGAATTCTTCAAAATCTAACATGGTTTCAGAGCCTTACTATTGCAGCCTGTTCTTGAGTTTTTTGAAGATTTTTTGGAGTGCGGAGGGTTTCAAGTTTTCAGAGTTTTTTGTGTGGATCTAGGGGGAGCTATTTTTTGGAGCACTTTGGGCACAACTGGCCTCATGGTTGCGCTAAAAAGGCCCCAAAACCCCTATTTCCATATAAGGCACGTCCAATTTGGACACACTTGCATTCTGAGAAAAAAAAAGTTGCTTGTATGGCCCTATTCTGGCATGATTTACGAGGTGGGTGAAAAAAATTCCAAAAAACTAATTTTTTTAGATATTTAAAAAAATCTCATTTTTTCATGGGGTTTTGCAAATATTTTTTGGAAAAAAACTAAAAAAAAATAAAATTGGGTGGGGGTTGTACCCCACCCACCTGCCACAGCAGGCGGTGGGGCCTCCCCTCCACATAGAATCCGCTAGCCCCAAGGAAGCCGCACAGGCCCCAATGAGGTCATGCAGGCCCCACGAGAGTTGTAGGCCCCTTCTTTTTTTATATTTTTTTAAATAAAAAGTATTATTTTTTAATATATGTTTTTTTCTCAAAAAAAAATTTCTTGGTAAATTCGCCTAGTCAGCTGCATGACCGCCATGTCATCACTGCCAAATTTGGCCAAATTTTTAGCAATTCTGCCAAATTTAGTGGGGCTCCGCCAGATTTAGTAGATTTTTTGGGGTTCTTATTATTTTGGCACTGTCATCAATTTTTTTCTCATATGTTGAGAAAATGGAGGCATTTTTTGCCAAACGAGATATCTCTAGAAAGATGGTTTCGAGCCCGATCTAATTTTCCAGGTTTGGTTGTTTGATTTTGCCATCTTGCAGGGTTTTTTTCTAGTCAAAGTCAAGGTTCCTTTTTGCACTCCAACAACCATATCTTGCTCCTCCAGACTCTATTTTTCAACATTTGCATGTCGTTGGAAAGTTGGTTCTGTTCTCTTTCTTCTTTAATGGGTCTCATCGCCATAATCTGCTCCAGGTACTTTTTATTCAGGTTTTTTTCTTTTTTGCAATCTAGTGGATATCTTGGAAGTTTCAGGTCCTAGGATCATTTTCCTTGCATGGGATGACTCTTTTTTATCTGTTACATATGTTCTTATAGCTTTCTATCATTCCTTAACATTGTAGACATCTATTTCTCTAGCATTTCTTTTTTGCAAACACACTGAGTTAAAGTGGCATATGTTGCATGTTTGGGATCTTGTACGTTTTGTGTCTGTTTGAACTCAAACTACATAATAAAGTGTCATGGGGGGGGGGGGGGGGGGGGGGGTTGATCTACCTTTTTCAAGTGAGTGTTCCTTCCATGACATTATCCTCATTATGTGTGTCCATAGATTGATCATCCTCGACACCATCCTTTATATGTGTTTGTACTTTCTTCGACATTTTGTTATTCTTGGCAGCTTCTTTTAGTGTACCTAGTGTACCTCTCCATGCTTAGGATTATTCCTCTTGGTTCTAATTCTTCCTTTGTTTGATGGAGTGAGCTATGTATTCATTATTTGTTCCTATGTACTAGGCGAATGCAGTGGCTGGGTACCTATGCATTTTGGTGAGATGGATCATTTACCATATGAACACTTCTGTCATTCCTATTTTGGAGGCATCCTTCCATCTTTTGATCAGCTCTTCATACTTTGGTTTTTTTTTTCCATCTGTATCTTCGAGTTTTGATGTTTGCATTGTTTTCCATCATAATTCAAGCAATGTCATTTGAGGGCACTTATATAGATTACAGTCTTCTCTACCTGATCAGATTCTAGTTCAATGGAGGTTCCATCAGTTATTCTTTGACATTGTTTGCAGCTTCATGATTCAGTGGCGCTCTTCATGTTCTTCTTTTGATCATCTTTTCAGACTTTGGTGTTTTTTCCATCTGTATCTTCAAGTTCTGATGTTTGTCGTTGTTTGCCATCCTGATTCAAGTAGTGTCATTTGAGGGCACTCATGTAGATTACAGTATTCTCTACATGATCTTTGTTCATGTTTTATGAGACATTCTCTAGTTTGGTGGCTTCTTCAGTCCTTTAGTAGGCTTCATCTCTTTTTGGAGAGGAGTTTTTCTCACTGGGTTTTCTCCTTTTCTCCTCTTTATAGAGATTTTTTGTATTGGGGTACTTGATTAAGCCATATTGTCGGGACCCATTTCTTTCTTTCAGTAGTTGTTTCTAGGTTTTTAGCTTCTCCCTAGGTTTATCTTAAGGGGAGTGTTAGAGTAATAAGTTAATTCACTTATTAATTAAACTGTTTAATTTAATTATTAAAGTCGCTAATTATATCTAGTTTACTTAAGCTAAACTTTAGGCATAGATAATTAATTCTTTATTAATTATTATCATGCAACCTAGGTTTCTCCACCTTCTAGTTTTTGATCTCCTATATAAGGATTGATATCTTTGTAATTATTATTCTATCTTTGAATGAATATTTCATCTTTCAGGTCATTGTGAGTTGTGTCTCCATTCTTTACTTTTGTGACGGGTTATTTGCATGCAGTGGATCTTGGTGATATAATTCTTTGAATTCTAATAGTTTTTCCCATGTAAATCATTGTGTTGTGGTATGCATGCTATTTATGTTAAGTTTCTATAACTTTTGTAAAGATCTGAATAGTTTTGAATAATCCTCCTCCCAAATTTTGTGTAGGAATTTATTTCACCAGCCTAACTTCATTTAAATTCCTCTCCAACCTAATGCAAAAGAGAAGATTAAAATAAAGGTGAATGAATCCCATGTATGCATGTATGTATTTATGTATGTATGTATGTATGTATATAAGGAATTTCAAGGCACCCCTCTAGGGGATATAGTTTGTTCTTGAATGAACAAACCTAAGATGGAAGCATTCAATAATTTCTTGGAACTTTCCCTATGACCCAAATGATGATGAAGTTTTAAAGGAATTCAAAATTGCAGCTTTAGAGGGAGAAAAAATTCTTTGCAAATTCTTCACACAATTTATTGGCTAGACAGTATATATACTTATTCATTAATATTTTTGTGGGTAAAGCACACATAAGGGTATTCATTCCCATAAGGCAAAATTAAGTATCCTATCAATTCAAAGGAAAATAAAATACAAGGTAAAGTTGGATTCTTGATTAGGCACTAACACCATAAGCCACACGCATTTATAAGATATTTTCAAAGGCATTCTAATACCCTATCATAGTTGAAAAATGCATTGAAACAACCTAACATAAGATTCAAGCCTCCCCTTCTTCTTTAGAAAATCACCCCACTACGTGTCAATGGAAAGCGATTTGAATGAGATTTTAAAAGATAGAAAGGAAAGGTGGAGGGTGGTAGATGCTACATGTATGATCCTTGCGAAATAGATCCTTGAGCCCATGTGATTTATGATAATCACCAAAAATTTGAGGAAGATTACAATTGGAGAGAAGAAAACAAACAATAGAAGTAAGAAAGGGAATAAGTAAGAGGAATTGCTTAATCTCAGGTCCAGGGGAATAATGAAAAATAAACATAACCTTATTATTAGGAAAAAGTTATTATTTTTCTTCACCATCCATAATCTTTTCAATTTTATAATTAATATGATTATATAGTAAATTATAGATCTACAATATTGATCAATAATGTATGAATACTTGTCATCTTTGCATTAAATAAGGATTTTTTATGTTAGTGATTATGGTAGAAAGTTGTGTTTCTATGGAAACAAGGCAGAAAATAATATTCAAGAAAGATAGATTCTTTGGAACATGAAGATTACACAATGGGCCTCGAAAATATTTCCAATGCTGCGACTCCAACGACTTTGAAACTTCCACTACAACTCCAAAATTCCCACAAGCTATAGTTACTACAAGAAGAGTTCTAGAAAAGATCATCTTCTTTCTTGCAAAAGTCTACAAACAACTACAAGTGACCATTGATTCTCCAAAGGGCAATAGAAGTAGAATACTCATGTTAAGTGATGATTTCATGTAGATAAATTATTTTATTTAATGAAATTTAAGTTATATTGATGAAATTATGTAACAAACTTTCAACAACATTGGGTGCATGTTTTCCATGATGCTATACTTTAGGTATTATATCATAGTATAGATATCTTATCTTGACGTTTGATATAAAAAGTATAATAAGTTGTATTATATCATAGTATAAATATAAAAATTTGATGTATTATTTGATATAGAATAGCTATATCTAACTCCATATTGTTTTTATTTCTTATTTTAAAAATTATTATCATGATTTGTGAACGACCTTATAAAGTGAACAGTTATGTTCTCTAGCAAGTTTGTCACTCAACCAAGGAATCAAAACAACACGGTAGATATAAGCTTTGTTTTCTAATTCATTATAGTAATGTCTAACTAATTATGTTTTACAATCTTTACCTACATGTTAAGTCTATGTATATCAATTTTTTTTGTTTGTTGTGTTCTTCCATATATTTATGTGATATCAAAATATTGCATTGGGTAGATATAAGAGTATATTCAACCAGTTATATTCATTTGCATGTTTGTGTGATGTGAAAGTATTATAATATATATAAATAAAAATTGTGCACACAATTTAAACTTAAGAAGTTTGATTATCCAAAATTTTGAAAAGATTTGGAAGTTAAGAGAAATAGAAAAGCATTATGGAAATATTTCATTTCCTATAGCTAAGTACTTTAAGGGAATTTTGTTTCATTGTAGAGTTTTTAAAAATAAATTTTAACAAATTATATATAATAAATGCTTCTCTAGATTATAATGTTAAAAAAAATTTCAAGTTAGCGTTCATTTTAGGATAAGCACTCTTTATTTCCTCGATTAAAATGATTTGAGATTTAAAATGATAAATATTAAATTCAATGTAGAAATTAAATAAATTACATGTGATGGATACTTAGGTCTATGTCTGATTAATATATTACATTGTACATGTTACAAGTTCATTTGCCATGATGCCAAAATTAAGGATTTGTTTTATGGATGTTATGGATTAGACAAATTTGATTGTACATTTCTCTAGATCACTTCTACTAATGTATATCTAAACTTGTGTGTGGGATTGAACTTGTAATTTATAAATATGTTAAAGCTAAATTCTATTGAGTAAAACTTGTTCACAATATGCATTTGCATTGAGTTTTATAAGAAATGAGAGATTTTTAGAGCCACTTTTGGATAACTTGTTGAATTATCAAGGTCATGTTCTCCTCAATTAGAACCTCAGATGGATTGATTAAAGGGCCTAAAACTAAGACTGGGAATAATAGGAAAGAATGATATATGCTCTTAGGATGATGATGTAAAGCTAGTGTAGCCATTTTTATCCTTTTATAATTACATTCTAGATGCGTTCGATAGATTCCTAGGTGTATATTAGATACAATTTTGGATGATCTATTTGAATAAAGGTTGTATGCAATGAAAATCCTAGTTGTTGCATCACAAGAAAACACATGCAAAGGAAAATAATATTATCTACACAAGACATGTTAAATAACTTTAAATGCAACAAAGATTCTCACTACAACCTACGATGAGCTAAAAACAAGGGCACCCAAAGAAACCTTGTTTGATGTGCTCTTAGAGATTTTGTGGGTGTGCTCTCCTAACATGATACAATAAATCCCTCTAAGATTTTGATGGTGAGGGATTGAG
>MU227369.1:208082-232767 GCA_018584345.1 Thuja plicata | reverse complement strand
TAATGATTGCTCAATTGTTACCAAGCAGATACTGATGACATGATCTATAAAAGGCTGCTAGCAGTAGTATCAGGCCATCCTAAAACATCTTCAACAGCTACCATATTCCCCACCAGAAGTGGAGCGTTCCTCTAAGGTGTTAGTTGGCCTCCATCTCCCGCTTCACCAAAGCCCCAAGAAAGCAGATGAATCTGGAATGCAATGTCCTCTGAGGTGGAACTGATGTACACCCCCAAATTTTTTTTTTTATTATATCTTGCCTTCGTCGCAATTGCGACATTAACCCTAGAATTACGACGGGGTCGCTGTATTGGCGACGCCCAACCACCGTCACAGTAGCTTGGGTGTTTGTCGCAATTGTGACACTCACCCCAGAATTACGATGGGCTCACTGTATTGGCGACGCCTAAAAACCATCATAGTAGCTTGAGTGTTCGTCGCAATTGTGACATTCGCCCCATAATTACGACGGGCTATTTGTATTGGCGATGCCCCAAAAGTCAGGGTTGATAGGGCTATATAGCGACGGATTGGTGTCGTAATTGCGATGGAAAAGGAAAGATGTCATATTTTGTGACTAAAAAATAGTGACATCTATTTCTGTCGCAATTGCGACACATGGCTATCACAATTGAGACACATAGCCATCGCAAATTGACCACAAATGTATTAGTGTGAGCTTCCACATCGCTGACTCGGTCAATAGTTCACTGATAATGAGCTACAATATCATAATAAGCCATTCTGAGCTTCCACTTCACCGAATCGGTCAATCATTCACTGATAATGAGCTGCAATCTCATAACAAGTTGTTCTGAGTTTCCACATTGCTGAATCAATCAACCGTTCGCTGATAATGAGCTGTAGTCTCATAAAAATCTGTTATAAGCTTCCACATCACCGAATCGGTCAACCGTTCACTGATAATGAGCTGTAATCTCATAGCAAGCTATTCTGAGCTTCCACATCACCGAATCAGTCAATCATTCACTGATAATGAGTTGTAATCTCATAACAAGCCATTCTGAGCTTCCACATCACCAAATCGGTCAACCGTTCACTGATAATGAGTTGTAATCTCATAACAAGCTGTTCTGAGCTTCCACATCGTCGAATCGGTCAATCATTCACTGATAATGAGTTGTAATCACAAAACAAGCCATTCTGAGCTTCCACATCACCAAATTGGTCAACCATTCACTGATAATGAGTTGTAATCTCATAACAAGCTGTTCTGAGATTCCACATCGCTGAATTGGTCAATCATTCACTGATAATGAGCTACAATCTCAAAACAAGCCATTCTGAGCTTTCACATCACTGAATCGGTCAATCCTTCACTAATAATGAGCCGCAATCTCATAACAAGCCATTCTGAGCTTCCACATCGCTGAATCGGTCAACCGTTCACTGATAATGAGCTGTAATCTCATAACAAGCTATTCTGAGCTTCCACATCACCGAATCGGTCAACCGTTCATTGATAATGAGCTATAATATCATAATAAGCTATTCTGAGCTTCCACATCGCCGAATCAGTCAACCATTCACTGATAATGAGTTGTAAAATCATAACAAGCTATTCTGAGCTTCCACATCACCAAATCGGTCAATCATTCATTGATAATGAGTTGTAATCTCATAACAAGCCATTCTGAGCTTCCACATTGCCAAATTGGTCAATTGTTCACTGATAATGAGCTGTAATCTCATAACAAGCCGTTCTGAGCTTCCACATCGCTGAATCGGTCAATTGTTTGCTGATAATGAGCTATAATCTCATAACAAGCCATTCTGAGCTTCCACATCACTGAATTGATCAACCATTCACTGATAATGAGCTATAATCTCATAGCAAGCTATTCTGAGCTTCCACATCGCTGAATCGGTCAATCGTTCACTGATAATGAGTTGTAATCTCATAACAAGCCATTCTGAGCTTCCACATTGCCGAATCGATCAAACGTTCACTGATAATGAGTTGTAATCTCATAACAAGCTATCCTAAGCTTCCACATCGCCAAATCGGTCAATCATTCACTGATAATGAGCTATAATCTCATAACAAGTTGTTCTGAGCTTCCACATCGCCGAATCAGTCAATCATTTGCTGATAATGAGCTGCAATCTCATAACAAGCCATTCTGAGCTTCCACATCACTAAATCAGTCAATCGTTCACTGATAATGAGCTACAATCTCATAACAAGCCATTCTAAGCTTCCACATCACCGAATGAGTCAACTATTCACTGATAATGAGTTGTAATCTCATAATAAGCTGTTCTGAGCTTCCACATCGCTGAATCAGTCAACCGTTTGCTGATAATGAGCTGTAATCTCATAACAAGCTATTCTGAGCTTCCACATCACTGAATCGGTCAACCGTTCACTGATAATGAGTTGTAATCTCATAACAAGCTATTCTGAGCTTCTACATCGCTGAATCGGTCAATCGTTCGGTGATAATGAGCTGTAATCTCATAACAAGCCATTCTGAGCTTCCACATCGCTGAATCAGTCAATCATTCACTGATAATGAGATGCAATCTCAAAACAAGCTATTTTGAGCTTCCACATAGCCGAATCGGTCAATTGTTTGATAATAATGAGCTGTAATCTCATAACAAGTTGTTCTGAGCTTCCACATCACCGAATTGGTCAACCATTCATTGATAATGAGCTGTAATCTCATAACAAGTTGTTTTGAGCTTCCACATCGCCAAATTGGTCAATCATTCACTAATAATGAGTTGTAATCTCATAACAAGCCGTTCTGAGCTTCCACATCGCTGAATCGGTCAATTGTTTGCTGATAATGAGCTGCAATCTCATAACAAGCCGTTCTGAGCTTCCACATCACCGAATTGGTCAATCATTCACTGATAATGAGCTACAATCTCATAACAAGCCGTTCTGAGCTTCCACATCGCCAAATCAGTCAATCGTTCACTTATAATGAGTTGTAATCTCATAAAAAGCCATTTTGAGCTTCCACATCGCTGAATTGGTCAATTATTCATTGATAATGAGCTATAATCTCATAACAAGTTGTTCTAAACTTCCACATCGCTAAATCGGTCAATCGTTCGCTGATAATGAGCTACAATCTCATAACAATCTATATTGAGTTTCCACATTCTGGAATCGGTCAATCGTTCACTGATAATGAGCTGCAATCTCATAAAAAGCTATTTTGAGCTTTCACATCGCCGATTCGGTCAACCGTTTGCTGATAATGAGTTGTAATCTCATAACAAGCTGTTCTGAGCTTCCACATCACCAAATTGGTCAACCATTCACTGATAATGAGTTGCAATCTCATAACAACCCATTCTAAGCTTCCACATCACCAAATCAGTCAATCGTTCACTAATAATGAGCTGTAATCTCATAAAAAGCCGTTCTGAGCTTCCACATCGCCGAATCGGTCAACCATTCATTGATAATGAGCTGTAATCTCATAACAAGTTGTTTTGAGCTTCCACATCACCAAATCGGTCAATCATTCACTGATAATGAGTTGTAATCTCATAACAAGCTGTTCTGAGCTTCCAGATCACTGAATCCGTCAATCATTTGTTTATAATGAGCTGCAATCTCATAACACGCCGTTCTGAGCTTCCACATCGCCAAATTGGTCAATCATTCACTGATAATGAGCTACAATCTCATAACAAGCCATTCTGAGCTTCCACATCACTAAATCAGTCAATCATTCGCTGATAATGAGTTTTAATCTCATAACAAGCCGTTTTGAGCTTCCACATCGCTGAATTGGTCAATTATTCACTGATAATGAGCTGTAATCTCATAACAAGCTGTTCTAAACTTCCACATCGCTGAATTGGTCAATCGTTCGTTGATAATGAGCTACAATCTCATAACAATCTATTCTGAGCTTCCAAATTTTGGAATCGATCAATCGTTCGCTGATAATGAGTTGCAATCTCATAAAAAGCTATTTTGAGCTTCCACATTGCCAATTTGGTCAACCGTTTGCTGATAATGAGTTGTAATCTCATAACAAGTTGTTCTAAGCTCCCACATCACCGAATCGGTCAACCGTTCGCTGATAATGAGCTGCAATCTCATAACAAGCCATTCTGAGCTTCCACATCACCGAATCGGTCAATCATTCGCTGATAATGAGCTGTAATCTCATAACAAGCCATTCTGAGCTTCCACATCACTGAATCGGTCAATCGTTCACTGATAATGAGCTGTAATCTCATAACAAGCTATTCTGAGCTTCCACATCATCGAATCAGTCAATCATTCACTGATAATGAGTTATAATCTCATAACAAGCCATTCTGAGCTTCCACATCGCCAAATCGGTCAATCATTCGCTGATAATGAGCTGGAATCTCATAACAAGCTGTTTTGAGCTTCCACATCACTAAATTGGTCAATCATTCACTGATAATGAGTTGCAATCTCATAACAAGCCATTCTGGGCTTCCACATCACTAAATCGGTCAAGCATTCGCTGATAATGAGCTGCAATCTCATAACAAGCCGTTCTGAGCTTCCACATTGTCGAATCGGTCAACTGTTCACTAATAATGAGCTGTAATCTCATAACAAGCTATTCTAAGCTTCCACATCACTGAATCGGTCAACCATTCACTGATAATGAGTTGCAATCTCATAACAAGCTATTCTGAGCTTCCACATCACTAAATCGGTCAACCGTTCGCTGATAATGAGTTGCAATCTCATAACAAGCGGTTATTAGCTTCCACATCGCCGAATCGGTCAATCATTCACTGATAATGAGCTGCAATCTCATAACAAGAGGTTCTGAGCTTCCACATCGCCGAACCGGTCAATCGTTCATTGATAATGAGCTGTAATCTCATAACAAGCTATTCTGAGCTTCCACATCGCTGAATCGGTCAACTATTCACTAATAATGAGCTGTAATCTCATAACAAGCTATTCTGAGCTTCCACATCACCGAATGGTCAACCATTCACTGATAATGAGTTGTAATCTCATAACAAGCTGTTCTGAGCTTCCACATCACCAAATCGGTCAATCGTTCACTGATAATGACCTGTAATCTCATAACAAGCCATTTTGAGCTTCCACATCGCCAAATCGGTCAATCATTCACTGATAATGAGCTGCAATCTCATAACAAGTCATTCTGAGCTTCCACATCGTTGAATCGGTCAATTGTTCACTGATAATGAGCTGTAATCTCATAACAAGCCATTCTGCGCTTCCACATTGCCGAATCGGTCAACTATTCACTGATAATGAGTTGCAATCTCATAACATGTCGTTCTGAGCTTCCACATCGCTGAATCAGTCAATCGTTCACTGATAATGAGCTGTAATCTCATGACAATCCATTCTGAGCTTCTGGATTGCCAAATCGGTCAATGGTTTGCTGATAATGAGCTATAATCTCATAACAAGCCGTTCTGAGCTTCCACATCACCAAATTGGTCAACCATTCACTAATAATGAGTTGTAATCTCATAACAAGCTATTCTGAGTTTCCACATCGGCAAATCGGTCAACCATTTGCTGATAATGAGCTGTAATCTCATAACAAGCTGTTCGGTCAACTATTCGCTGATAATGAGCTATAATCTCAGAACAAGCTATTCTGAATTCCCACATCGCCGAATCGGTCAATCGTTCACTGATAATGAGTTGTAATCTCATAACAAGCCGTTCTAAGCTTCCACATCGCCGAATCGGTCAATCCTTCACTAATAATAAGTTATAATCTCATAACAAGCCATTCAGAGCTTCCACATCACTGAATCGGTCAATCATTCACTGATAATGAGTTGTAATCTCATCACAAGCCATTCTAAGCTTCCACATCACTGAATCGGTCAACCGTTTGCTGATAATGAGCTGTAATCTCATAACAAGCTCTTCTGAGCTTTCACATCGCCAAATCGGTCAACCATTCACTGATAATGAGCTGTAATCTCATAACAAGCTCTTTTGAGCTTCCACATTGCCGAATCAGTCAATCATTCACTGATAATGAGTTGTAATCTCATAACAAGCTGTTCTGAGCTTCCACATTGCTGAATCAGTCAACCGTTCACTGATAATGAGTTGTAATCTCATAAAGAGCTGTTCTGAGCTTCCACATCACCGAATCGGTCAATCATTCGCTATTAATGACCTGCAATCTCATAACAAGCCGCTCTAAGCTTCCACATCACCGAATCGGTCAATCGTTCATTGATAATGAGCTGTAATCTCATAGCAAGCTGTTCTAAGCTTCCACATCGCCGAATCGGTCAACTGTTCACTGATAATGAGCTGTAATCTTATAACAAGTTGTTCTGAGCTTCCACATCACCGAATCAGTCAATCATTTGCTGATACTGCAATCTCATAACAAGCCATTCTGAGCTTCCACATCACCGAATCGGTCAACCATTCGCTAATAATGAGTTATAATCTAATAACAAGTTGTTCTAAGCTTCCACATCACCGAATCGATCAACCGTTCACTGACAATGAATTGTAATCTCATAACAAGCTGTTCTGAGCTTCCACATCGCCAAATCGGTCAATCCTTCACTGATAATGAGTTGCAATCTCATAACAAGCCATTCTGAGCTTCCACATCGCCAAATCGGTCAATCATTCACTGATAGTGAGTTCTAATCTCAAAACAAGCCATTCTGAGCTTCCACCACAATGAATCAGTCAACCGTTCACTGATAATGACCTGTAATCTCATAACAAGCTATTCTGAGCTTCCACATCGCTGAATCGGTCAATCATTCAATGATAATGAGTTGTAATCTCATAACAATCCATTCTGAGCTTCTACATTGCTGAATTAGTCAATCGTTCGCTGATAATGAGCTTTAATCTCATAACAAGCTGTTCTGAGCTTCCACATAACTGAATCGGTCAATCCTTCGCTGATAATGAGCTGCAATCTCATAACAAGCCATTCTGAGCTTTCACATCACTGAATCGATCAGGTGTTCATTGATAATGAGTTGCAATCTCATAACAAGCCAATCTGAGCTTCCACATCGCCAAATCGGTCAACCGTTCACTAATTATGAGCTATAATATCATAATAAGTTGTTATAAGCTTCCACATTGCCAAATCGGTCAACCGTTCACTGATAATGAGCTATAATCTCATAACAAGTTGTTCTGAGCTTCCACATTACTGAATCGGTCAGCCATTCACTGATAATAAGTTGTAATCTCATAACAAGTTATTCTAAGCTTCCACATCACCAAATCGGTCAATCGTTCACTGATAATGAGCTCTAATCTCATAACAAGTTGTTCTGAGCTTCCACATCGCTGAATCGGTCAATCATTCGCTGATAATGAGCTCCAATCTCATAACAAGCCGTTCTAAGCTTCCACATTGCCGAATCACTCAATCATTCACTGATAATGAGCTGTAATCTCATAACAAGCAATTCTAAGCTTCCACATCATCGAATCGGTCAACTGTTCATTGATAATGAGCTATAACCTCATAACAAGCTATTTTGAGCTTCCACATCGCCGAATCGGTCAATCGTTCACTGATAATGAGTTATAATCTCATAACAAGCCATTCTAAGCTTCCACATTGCTGAATCGGTCAATTGTTCATTGATAATGAGCTGTAATCTCATAACAAGCTGTTCTGAGCCTCCACATCACTGAATTGGTCAATCATTCACTGATAATGAGCTGCAATCTCATAACAAGCCATTCTGAGCTTCCACATCACTGAATCGGTCAATCATTCACTGATAATGAGCTGCAATCTCATAACAAGCCATTCTAAGCTTCCACTTCACCGAATCGATCAACCGTTTGCTGATAATGAGCTATAATCTCACAACAAGCTATTCTGAGCTTCCACATCACCGAATCGGTCAACCGTTCACTGATAATGAGCTATAATCTCATAACAAGCTATTATGAGCTTCCACATCGCCGAATCGGTCAACCATTAACTGATAATGAGTTGTAATCTCATAACAAGCTGTTCTGAGCTTCCACGTCACTGAGTCAGTCAATCATTCACTGATAATGAGCTGCAATCTCATAACAAGCCATACTGAGCTTCCACATCACCGAATCAGTCAACCATTCACTGATAATGAGCTATAATCTCATAACAAGCTATTCTAAGCTTCCACATCGGTGAATCGGTCAACCGTTCACTGATAATGAGCTGTAATCTCATAACAAGTTATTCTGAGCTTCTACATTGCCAAATTGGTCAACCGTTCACTGATAATGAGTTGTAATCTCATAACAAGCTCTTCTATGCTTCCACATCACTGAATTGGTCTATCATTCACTGATAATGAGCTGTAATCTCAGAACAACCCGTTCTGAGCTTCCGCATCACTGAATTAGTCAATCATTCACTGATAATGAGCTACAATCTTATAACAAGCTATTTTGAGCTTCAACGTCGCTGAATCAGTCAACCATTCATTGATAATGAGTTGTAATCTCATAACAACCTGTTCTGAGCTTCCACATCGCTGAATCGGTCAATCGTTCACTGATAATGAGTTGTAATCTCATAAAAAGCCGTTCTAAGCTTCCACATCGTTGAATCGATCAATCGTTCGCTGATAATGAGCTACAATTTCATAACAATCCATTCTAACTTCTACATTGCTGAATCGGTCAATCATTCACAGATAATGAGCTGCAATCTCATAACAAGCTGTTCTGAGCTTTCGCATCATCAAATTGGTCAACCGTTTGCTAATAATGAGCTGTAATCTCATAACAAGCTGTTCTGAGCTACCACATCACCGAAACGGTCAACCGTTCGCTGATAATGATCTGTAATCTCATAACAAGCTATTCTAAGCTTCCACATTGCCGAATCGCTCAACCGTTCACTGATAATGAGTTGTAATCTCATAATAAGCTATTCTGAGCTTCCACATCGCTGAATTGGTCAATCATTCACTGATAATGAGCTATAATCTCATAACAAGCCATTCTGAGCTTCCACATCGCTGAACCGGTCAATCGTTCACTGATAATGAGCTACAATCTCATAACAAGCCATTCTAAGCTTCCACATCGCCGAATCGGTCAATCATTTGCTAATAATGAGCTGTAATCTCATAACAAGCTATTCTGAGCTTCCACATCACCAAATCGGTCATCTATTTGCTGATAATGAGCTGTAATCTCATAATAAGCTATTCTGAGCTTCCACATCGCCGAATCGGTCAATCATTCACTAATAATGAGTTGTAATCTCATAACAAGACATTGTAAGCTTCCACATCACCGAATCGGTCAACCGTTCATGAATAATGAGTTGTAATCTCATAACAAGCTATTCTGAGCTTCCACATCACTGAAGTGGTCAATCATTTGCTGATAATTAGCTGTAATCTCATAACAAGCTATTCTGAGCTTCCACATCGCTGAATCGGTCAATCGTTTGCTAATAATGAGCTGCAATCTCATAACAAGCCATTCTGAGCTTCCACATCACCCAATCAGTCAATCATTTGCTGATAATGAGCTGCAATCTCATAACAAGCCGTTCTGAGCTTCCATATCGCCAAATCGGTCAACCATTCACTGATAATAAGCTGTAATCTCATAACAAGCTATTTTGAGCTTCCACATCACCGAATCGGGCAACTATTTGCTGATAATGAGCTGTAATCTCATAACAAGCTTTTCTGAGCTTCCACATTGCCAAATCGGTCAATCGTTCATTGATAATGAGCTATAATCTCATAATAAGTTATTCTAAGCTTCCACATCACTGAATCAGTCAATCATTCGCTGATAATGAGTTGTAATCTCATAACAAGCCATTCTGAGCTTCCACATCCCCAAATCGGTCAACCGCTACTGATAATGAGCTATAATCTCATAACAAGTTGTTATGAGCTTTCACATCACTGAATCGGTCAACCATTCACTGATAATGAGTTGTAATCTCATAACAAATTGTTCTTAGCTTCCACATCGCCGAATTGGTCAACCGTTCACTGATAATGAGCTATAATCTCATAACAAGCTGTTCTGAGCTTCCACATCACTGAATGGGTCAATCATTCACTGATAATGAGCTGCAATCTCATAACAAGCCATTTTGAGCTTCCACATCACTGAATCGGTCAACCGTTCCCTGATAATGAGCTGTAATCTCATAACAAGCTATTCTGAGCTTCCACATCACCGAATCGGTCAACCATTCACTGATAATGAGTTGTAATCTCATAACAGGCTATTCTAAGCTTCCACATCACTGAATCAGTCAACTGTTCATTGATAATGAGTTATAATCTCATAACAAGCCATTCTGAGCTTCCACATCACCGAATCAGTCGACCGTTCACTGATAATGAGCTACAATCTCATAAAAGGTATTTTGAGCTTCCACATTGCTGAATCGGTCAATCGTTCACTGATAATGAGCTGTAATCTCATAACACATTGTTCTAAGCTTCCACATCACCGAATCGATCAACCGTTCGGTGATAATGAGCTGTAATCTCACAACAAGCTGTTCTGAGCTTTCACATCACCGAATCGGTTAACCATTCACTGATAATGAGTTGTAATCTCATAACAAGCTAATCTAAGCTTCCACATCGCTAAATCGGTCAATCATTTACTGATAATGAGCTGTAATCTCATAACAAGCCGTTCTAAGCTTCCACATTGTTGAATCTGTCAATCGTTCACTGATAATGAGCTACAATCTCATAACAAGCTTTTCTAAGCTTCCACATCGCCGAATCGGTCAATCATTGGCTTATAATGAGCTGCAATCTCATAACAAGTTGTTCTAAGCTTCCACATCGCCGAATCGGTCAATCATTCACTGAAATTGACCTGCAATCTCATAACAAACCGTTCTGAGCTTCCACATCGCTGACTCAGTCAACCGTTCATTGATAATGAGCTACAATCTCATAAAAAGCTATTTTGAGCTTCCACATTGCCGAATCAGTCAACTGTTCGCTGATAATGAGCTGTAATCTCACAACAAGCTGTTCTAAGCTTCCACATTGCCGAATCGGTCAACCGTTCACTGATAATGAGTTGTAATCTCATAACAAGCTATTCTAAGCTTCCACATCGCCAAATCGGTCAATCATTCACTGATAATGAGCTGTAATCTCATAACAAGCCATTTTGAGCTTCCACATCACTGAATCTATCAATCATTCGCTAATAATGAGCTGCAATCTCATAACAAGCCATTCTGAGCTTCCACATTGCCAAATCCATCAATCATTAACTGATAATGAGCTGTAATCTCATAACAAGCTATTCTGAGCTTCCACATCCCTGAATCGGTCAATCATTGGCTGATAATGAGCTGCAATCTCATAAGAAGCCAATCTGAGCTTCCACATCACCGAATCGGTCAACCATTCACTGATAATGAGCTATAATCTCATAACAAGCTGTTCTGAGCTTCCACATCACCGAATCGATTAACCGTTTGCTGATAATGAGCTGTAATATCATAACAAGGTGTTCTGAGCTTACACATTGCCGAATCGGTCAATCGTTTGCTGATAATGAGTTGTAATCTCATAACAAGCTATTCTGAGCTTCCACATTGCGAAATCGGTCAATCATTCGCTGATAATGAGCTGTAATCTCATAACAAGCTATTCTGAGCTTCCACATCACTGAATCGGTCAATCATTCATTGATAAAGAGCTGCAATCTCATAACAAGCCATTCTAAGCTTCCACATCGCCGAATCGGTCAATCGTTCGCTAATAATGAGTTGTAATCTCATATCAAGACATTCTGAGCTTCCACATCGCCGAATCGGTCAACCATTCGATGATAATGAGCTGTAATCTCATAACAAGCTGTTCTGAGCTTCCACATTGCCGAATCAGTCAATCGTTTGCTGGTAATGAGTTGTAATCTCATAACTAGCCGTTCTAAGCTTCCACATTGCCGAATCGGTCAATTGTTCACTGATAACGACTTGTAATCTCATAACAAGTTGTTCTGAGCTTCCACATCGCCGAATCGGTTAATTGTTCGCTGGTAATGAGCTGTAATCTCATAATAAGCTATTCTGAGCTTCCACATCACAGAATCGGTCAATTATTTGCTGATAATGAGCTGCAATCTCATAACAAGCCATTCTGAGCTTCCACATCACCGAATCAGTCAACCGTTCATTGATAATGAGCTGTAATCTCATAACAAGCTATTCTGAGCTTCCACATCACCGAATTGGTCAACCGTTCACTAATAATGAGCTTTAATCTCATAACAAGCTATTTTGAGCTTCCACATCGCTGAATCGGTCAACCGTTCACTAATAATGAGTTGTAATCTCATAACAAGCTATTCTTAGCTTCCACATCACCGAATCGGTCAATCGTTTATTGATAATGAGCTATAATCTCATAACAAGCCATTCTGAGCTTCCACATCACTGAATCAGTCAATCGTTCACTGATAATGAGCTGTAATCTCATAAGAAGCCGTTCTAAGCTTCCACATCACCGAATCAATAAATCGTTTGCTGATAATGAGCTGTAATCTCATAACAAGCCGTTCTGAGCTTCCACATTGCCAAATCGCTCAACCGTTTGCTGATAATGAGCTGTAATCTCACAATAAGCTGTTCTAAGCTTCTACATTACTGAATCGGTCAATCGTTCACTGATAATGATTTGCAATCTCATAACAAGCTGTTCTGAGCTTCTACATTACTGAATCGGTCAATCGTTCACTTATAATGATTTGCAATCTCATAACAAGTCGTTCTAAGCTTCCACATCACCGAATTGGTCAATCGTTCACTGATAATGAGCTGCAATCTCATAACAAGCTGTTCTGAGCTTCTAGATTGCCGAATCGGTCAACCATTCACTGATAATGAGCTATAATCTAATAACAAGTTGTTCTGAGCTTCCACATCACTGAATCGGTCAACCATTTGCTGATAATGAGCTGTAATCTCATAACAAGCTATTCTGAGCTTCCACATCACAGAATCGGTCAACCATTTGCTGATAATGAGTTGTAATCTCATAACAAGCTGTTCTGAGCTTCCACATCACTGAATCGGTCAATCGTTCACAGATAATGAGCTGTAATCTCATAACAAGCCATTCTGAGCTTCCACATCGCTGAATTGGTCAAGCATTCACTAATAATGAGTAGCAATCTCAAAACAAGCCATTCTGACCTTTGTCATTGCCAAATTGGTCAATCGTTTGCTGATAATGAGCTGTAATCTCATAAAAAGTCATTCTAAGCTTCCACATCGCTGAATTGGTCAATCATTCGCTGATAATGAGCTGTAATCTCATAACAATCTGTTCTGAGCTTCCACATCACCAAATCGGTCAACCGTTCGCTGATAATGAGCTGTAATCTCATAACAAGTAGTTTTGAGCTTCCACATTGCCGAATTGGTCAATCGTTTATTGATAATGAGCTATAATCTCATAACAAGCCATTCTGAGCTTCCACATCACCAAATCAGTCAACCATTCACTGATAATGAGCTATAATCTCATAACAATCTATTCTGAGCTTCCACATTGCCAAATCGGCCAACCGTTCACTTATAATGAGCTGTAATCTATAAACAAGCTGTTCTGAGCTTCCACATTGCCAAAGCGGTCAACCATTCACTCATAATGAGTTATAATCTCATAACAAGCTGTTCTGAGCATCCACATCACTTAATCGATCAATCGTTCACTGATAATGAGCTGTAATCTCATAACAAGTCATTCTAAGCTTCCACATTACTGAATTGGTCAATCATTCACTGATAATGAGCGGCAATCTCATAACAAGCCATTCTGATCTTCTACATCACCGAATCGGTCAATCGTTCACTGATAATGAGCTCTAATCTCATAACAAGTTGTTTTGAGCTTCCACATCACCAAATCGATAAACCATTCGCTGAGAATGAGCTGTAATCTCATAACAATCTATTCTAAGCTTTCACATCGCCGAATCGGTCAACCGTTCGCTGATAATGAGCTGTAATCTCATAACAAGATGTTCTGAGCTTCCACATCGCCGAATTGGTCAATCATTCACTGATAATGAGTGGCAATCTCATAACAATCCATTTTGAGCTTTCACATCCTTGAATCGGTCAATCGTTCGCTGATAATGAGCTGTAATCTAATAACAAGTTGTTCTGAGCTTCCACATCGCCGAATCCATCAACCGTTCACTGATAATGAACTGTAATCACATAACAAGCTGTTCTGAGCTTCCACATCGCTGAATTGGTCAACCGTTCGCTGATAATGAGTTATAATATCATAACAAGTTGTTCTGAGCTTCCACATCGCCGAATCGGTCAACCAATCGCTGATAATGAGTTGTAATCTTATAACAAGCTATTCTGAGCTTCCACATCGCTGAATTGGTCAATCATTCACTGATAATGAGCTATAATCTAATAACAAGCTATTCTGAGCTTCTACATTGCTAAATCGGTCAATCGTTCACTGATAATGAGCTGCAATCTCATAACAAGTCATTCTGAGCTTCCACATCACCTAATCGGTTAACCGTTCACTGATAATGAGCTGCAATCTGATAACAAGCCATTCTGAGCTTCCACATCGCCGAATCGGTCAACCCTTTGTTGATAATGAGTAGTAATCTCATAACAAGGTGTTCTGAGCTTCTACATCGCCGAATCGGTCAACCGTTCACTGATAATGAGTTGTAATCTCATAACAAGCTGTTCTGAGCTTCCACATCTTTGAATCGGTCAATCATTCACTGATAATGAGCTGTAATCTCATAACAAGCCATTCTAAGCTTCCACATCACTGAATCGGTCAATCGTTCAGTGATAATGAGCTACAATCTCATAACAAGCCATTCTGAGCTTCCACATCGCTGAATCGGTCAATCATTCACTGATAATTAGTTGTAATCTCATAACAAGCCATTCTGAGCTTCCACATCGCCGAATTGGTCAACTGTTCACTGATAATGAGCTGTAATCTCATAACAAGCTACTCTAAGCTTCCACATCGCCGAATCGGTCAATCATTCATTGATAATGAGTTGTAGTCTCATAACAAGCCGTTCTTAGCTTCCACATCACTGAATCGGTCAATCGTTCACTGATAATGAGCTGTAATCTCATAACATGTTGTTTTAAGCTTCAACATCGCTGAATCGGTCAATCGTTCACCGTTAATGAGCTGCAATCTCATAACAAGCCATTCTGAGCTTCCACATTGCTAAATCGGTCAATCGTTCACTGATAATGAGCTGTAATCTCATAACAAGCCGTTCTAAGCTTCCACATCACTGAATCAGTCAACCATTCGCTGATAATGAGTTGTAATCTCATAACAAGCTGTTCTGAGCTTCCACATCGCCAAATCGGTCAATCGTTCACTAATAATGAGCTGTAATCTCATAACAAGCTATTCTGAGCTTCCACATCGCTGAATCGATCAACTGTTCACTGATAATGAGCTGTCATCTTATAACAAGCTATTCTGAGCTTCCACATTGCTGAATCGGTCAATCATTCACTGATAATGAGCTGCAATCTCATAAGAAGCCGTTCTGAGCTTCCACATCGCCGAATCAGTCAACCATTCACTAATAATGAGCTGTAATCTCATAACAAGCTATTCTGAGCTTCCACATTGCCAAATCGGTCAACCGTTCACTGATAATGAGCTGTAATCTCATAACAAGCTATTTTGAGCTTCCACATCGCTGAATCGGTCAACCGTTCACTGATAATGAGCTGCAATCTCATGACAAGCCATTTTGAGCTTCCACATCGCCGAATCAGTCAATAGTTCACTGATAATGAGGTACAATCTCATAACAAGCTGTTCTGAGCTTCCACATCATTGACTCAGTCAATCGTTCGCTAATAATGAGCTATAATCTCATAACAAGCTATTCTGAGCTTCCACATTACTAAATCGGTCAACCGTTCACTGATAATGAGCTGTAATCTCGTAACAAGCTGTTCTGAGCTGTAATCTCATAACAAGCTTTTCTGAGCTTCCACATCGCCGAATTGGTAAACCATTCATTGATAATGACTTTTAATCTCATAACAAGCCGCTCTGAGCTTCCACATCGCCGAATTGGTCAACCATTCGCTGATAATGAGCTGTAATCTCATAACAAGCTATTCTGAGCTTCCACATCACCGAATCGGTCAATCATTCACTGATAATGAGCTGTAATCTCATAACAAGCTATTATGAGCTTCCACATCGCTGAATCGGTCATCCATTCACTAATAATGAGCTATAATCTCATAACAAGCCATTTTGAGCTTCCACATCGCTGAATCGGTCAATCATTCACTGATAATGAGCTGTAATCTCATAACAAGCTATTCTGAGCTTCCACATCACTGACTCGGTCAATCGTTCATTGATAATGAGCTGCAATCTCATAACAAGCCGTTTTGAGCTTCCAAATCGCTGACTCGGTCAATCATTCACTGATAATGAGCTACAATCTCATAACAAGCCATTCTGAGCTTCCACATCACCGAATCAATCAACCGTTCACTAATAATGAGCTGTAATCTCATAACAAGCTATTCTGAGCTTCCACATCACCGAATCGGTCAACTGTTCACTGGTAATGAGCTGTAATCTCATAACAAGTTGTTCTGAGCTTCCACATCGCCGAATCGGTCAACCGTTCACTAATAATGAGTTGTAATCTCATAACAAGCTATTCTGAGCTTCCACATCGCCGAATCGGTCAATCGTTCACTGATAATGAGCTGTAATCTCATAAAAAGCCATTCTGAGCTTCCACATCACTGAATCGGTCAACCATTCACTGATAATGAGCTATAATCTCATAACAAGCTATTTTGAGCTTCCACATCGCTGAATCGGTCAACCGTTTGGTGATAATGAGCTGTAATCTCATAACAAGCTATTCTGAGCTTCCACATCGCCGAATTGGTCAACCGTTCACTGATAATGAGTTGTAATCTCATAACAAGTTGTTCTAAGCTTCCACATCGCTAAATCGGTCAATCATTCACTAATAATGAGCTGTAATCCCATAAAAAGCCATTCTAAGCTTTCACAACACTGCATTGGTGAATCGTTTGCTGATAATGAGCTGCAATCTCATAACAAGCCATTCTGAGCTTCCACATTGCCAAATCAGTCAACCGTTCACTGATAATGAGCTGTAATCTCATAACAAGTTGTTCTAAGCTTCCACATCACCGAATCGGTCAACTGTTCACTAATAATGAGCTTTAATCTCATAACAAGCTATTCTGAGCTTCTACATCACCGAATCGGTCAACCGTTTGCTGATAATGAGCTGTAATCTCATAACAAGCTATTCTGAGCTTCCACATCGTTGAATGGGTCAACCATTTGCTAATAATGAGTTGTGATCTCATAACAAGTTGTTCTGAGCTTCCACATTGCCGATTCGGTCAATCATTCACTGATAATGAGCTGCAATCTCATAACAAGCCATTCTAAGCTTCCATAATGCTGAATCGGACAATCATTCGCTGATAATGAGCTGCAATCTAATAACAAGTCATTCTGAGCTTCCACATCACCGAATCGGTAAATCATTCGCTGATAATGAGTTGTAATCTCATAACAAGCTGTTTTGAGCTTCCACATCACTGAATCGGTCAATTGTTTGCTAATAATGAGTTGTAATCACATAATAAGCCATTCTGAGCTTCCACATCGCTGAATCGGTCAATCGTTCACTAATAATTAGTTGTAATCTCATAACAAGCCATACTAAGCTTCCACATCACTAAATTAGTCAATCATTCACTGATAATGAGCTATAATCTCATAACAAGCTCTTCTAAGCTTCCACATCGCTGAATCGGTCAATTGTTTGCTGATAATTAGTTGCAATCTCATAACAAGCCATTCTGAGCTTCCACATTGCCGAATCGGTCAATCGTTCGCTGATAATGAGCTGTAATCTCATAACAAGCCATTCTGAGATTCCACATTGCCAAATCGGTCAACCGTTCGCTGATAATGAGCTATAACCTCATAACAAGCTGTTCTGAGCTTCCACATCACCGAATCGGTCAACTGTTCGCTGATAATGAGCTGTAATCTCATAACAAGCTATTTTGAGCATCCACATCGCCGAATCGGTCAATCATTCGCTGATAATGAGCTGTAATCTCATAACAAGCCATTCTGAGCTTCCACATCGCTGAATCGGTCAACCGTTGACAAATAATGAGCTGTAATCTCAAAACAAGTTGTTCTGAGCTTCCACATCACCGAATCGGTCAATCATTTGCTGATAATGAGTTGTAATCTCATAACAAGCCGTTGTGAGCTTCCACATCGTCGAATCGGTCAACCGTTCACTGATAATGACTTGTAATATCATAACAAGCTATTCTGAGCTTCCACATCGCCGAATCGGTCAACCGTTCGCTGATAATGAGCTACAATATTATAACAAGCCGTTCTGAGCTTCCACATCGCCGAATCAGTCAACTGTTCGCTAATAATTTTCTATAATCTCATAATAAACTGTTCTGAGCTTCCACATTGCCAAATCGGTCAACCATTCACTGATAATGAGTTGTAATCTCATAACAAGCCGTTCTGAGCTTCCACATCGCCGAATCGGTCAATCGTTCGTTGATAATGAGCTGTAATCTCATAACAACCCATTTTGAGCTTCCACATCGCTGAATTGATCAATCATTCGATGATAATGAGCTGTAATCTCATAACAAGCCATTCTGAGATTCCACATTGCCGAATCAGTCAATCATTCACTGATAATGAGCTATAATCTCATAACAAGCCATTCTGAGCTTCCACATTGCTGAATCGATCAATCGTTCACTGATAATGAGCTGTAATCTCATAACAAGTTGTTTTGAGCTTCCACATTGCTGAATCGGTCAATCATTCACTGATAATGAGCTGCAATCTCATAACAAACTGTTCTGAGCTTCCACATCGCTAAATCGGTCAATCATTCACTGATAATGAGCTGCAATCTCATAACAAGCCGTTCTGAGCTTCCACATCGCCGAATCAGTCAACCGTTCACTGATAATGAGCTGTAATCTTGTAACAAGCTGTTCTGAGCTTCCACATTGCCAAATCAGTCAACCGTTCACTAATCATGAGCTGTAATCTCATAACAAGCTATTTTGAGCTTCCACATCATTGAATCAGTCAACCGTTCGCTGATAATGAGCTGCAATCTCATAACAAGCCATTTTGAGCTTCCACATCGCTGAATCGGTCAATTGTTCGCTGATAATGAGCTGTAATCTCATAAAAAGCTATTCTGAGCTTCCACATCACCGACTCGGTCAACAGTTCACTGATAATGAGCTGTAATCTCATAACAAGCTGTTCTGAGCTTCCACATCACCGAATCGGTCAACCGTTCACTGATAATGAGTTGTAATCTCATAACAAGCTATTCTGAGCTTCCACATCACTGAATCAGTCAATCATTCACTGATAATGAGCTGTAATCTTATAACAAGCCGTTCTGAGCTTCCACATCACTGAATTGGTCAATCATTCGCAGATAATGAGTTGTAATCTCATAACAAGCTTTTCTAAGCTTCCAGATCACCGAATCGGTAAACCATTCACTGATAATGACTTTTAATCTCATAACAAGCCATTCTGAGCTTGCACATCACCAAATCAGTCAACCATTTGCTGATAATGAGCTATAATCTCATAACAAGCTATTCTGAGCTTCCACATCGCCGAATTGGTCAATCCTTCACTGATAATGAGCTGTAATCTCATAACAAGCTATTTTGAGCTTCCACATCGCTGAATCGGTCAATCATTCGCTAATAATGAGCTATAATCTCATAACAAGTCATTCTGAGCTTCCACATCGCTGAATCGGTCAACCATTCGCTGATAATGAGCTGTAATCTCATAACAAGCTGTTCTAAGCTTCCACATTGCCGAATCGGTCAATCGTTCGCTGATAATGAGCTACAATCTCATAACAAGCCGTTCTGAGCTTCCACATCGCCGAATAGGTCAATCATTCACTGATAATGAGCTACAATCACATAACAAGCCATTCTGAGCTTCCACATCGCCAAATCGATCAACCGTTCGCCGATAATGAGCTGTAATCTCATAATAAGCTATTCTGAGCTTCCACATCACCGAATCAGTGAATCGTTCACTAATAATGAGCTGTAATCTCATAATAAGTTGTTCTGAGCCTCCACATTGCCGAATCGGTCAACCGTTCGCTGATAATGATTTGTAATCTCATAACAAGCTATTCTAAGCTTCCACATCGCCGAATCGGTCAATCGTTCACTGATAATGAGTTGTAATCTCATAACAATCCATTCTGAGCTTCCACATCACCGAATTGGTCAACCGTTCGTTGATAATGAGCTGTAATCTCATAACAAGTTGTTCTAAGCTTCCACATCGCTAAATCGGTCAACTGTTTACTGATAATGAGCTATAATCTCATAACAAGCTATTCTGAGCTTCCACATCGCCGAATCGGTCAACCGTTCACTGATAATGAGTTGTAATCTCATAACAAGCTATTCTAAGCTTCCACATCGTTGAATCGGTCAATCATTCACTTATAATGAGCTGTAATCTCATAAAAAGCTGTTCTGAGCTTCCACATCGCTGAATTGGTCAATCATTCACTGATAATGAGCTACAATCTCATAACAAGCCGTTCTAAGCTTCCACATCACCGAATAGGTCAATCGGTCACTAAGAATGAGCTGCAATCTCATAACAAGCCATTCTAAGCTTCCACATCATTGAATCGGTCAACCATTTACTTATAATAAGCTGTATTCTCATAACAAGCTGTTCTAAGCTTCCACATCACCGAATCGGTCAACCATTCACTGATAATAAGTTGTAATCCCATAACAAGCTATTCTGAGCTTCCACATCGCCGAATCGGTCAACCGTTCGCTGATAATGAGCTGTAATCTCATAACAAGCTATTCTGAGCTTCCACATCACCGAATCGGTCAATCGTTCGCTGATAATGAGTTGTAATCTCATAACAAGCTGTTCTGAGCTTCCACATCGCTGAATCGGTCAATCGTTCACTGATAATGAGCTGCAATCTCATAACAAGACATTTTGAGCTTCCACATCGCTGAATCGGTCAATCATTCACTGATAATAAGCTACAATGTCATAACAAGTCATTCTGTGCTTCCACATCACCGAATTGGTCAATTGTTCACTGATAATGAGCTATAATCTTATAATAAGCCGTTCTGAGTTTCCACATCGCTAAATCGGTCAATCATTTGCTAATAATGAGTTGTAATCACATAACAAGCCATTCTAAGTTTCCACATTTCCGAATCGGTCAATCATTCACTGATAATGAGTTGTAATCTCATAACAAGCCGTTTTGAGCTTCCATATCGCTAAATTGGTCAATTGTTCGCTGAGAATGAGCTTTAATCTCATAACAAGCTGTTCTAAGCTTCCACATCACTGAATCGGTCAATCGTTTGCTGATAATTAGCTGCAATCTCATAACAAGCCATTCTGAGCATCCACATCACCGAATCGGTCAACCATTCACTGATAATGAGCTGTAATCTCATCACAAGCTATTTTGAGCTTCCATATCGCCAAATTGGTCAACCGTTCACTGATAATGAGTTGTAATCTCATAACAAGCCATTCTGAGCTTCCACATCGCTGAATCGGTCAACCGTTCACTGATAATGAGTTATAATCTCATAACAAGTTGTTCTGAGCTTCCACACCACCAAATTGGTCAACTGTTCACTGATAATGGGCTATAATCTCATAACAAGCTATTCTGAGCTTCCACATCGTCGAATAGGTCAATCGTTCACTGATAATGAGTTGTAATATCATAACAAGCCATTCTGAGCTTCCACATCACCGAATCGGTAAACCATTCGCTGATAATGAGTTCTAATCTCATAACAAGCTTTTCTGAGCTTCCACATCACTGAATCGGTCAATCATTCGATGATAATGAGCTGCAATCTCATAACAAGCCATTCTAAGCTTCCACATCGCCAAATCGGTCAATTGTTTGTAGATAATGAGCTACAATCTCATAACAAGCCATTATGAGCTTCCACATCACTGAATCAGTCAACTGTTCACTGATAATGAGTTGTAATCTCATAACAAGCTATTCTGAGCTTCCACATCGCTGAATCGGTCAACTGTTCACTGATAATGAGCTGTAATCTCATAACAAGCTATTCTGAGCTTCCACATCACCGAATCAGTCAATTGTTTGCTGATAATGAGTTGTAATATCATAACAAGCCATTCTGAGCTTCCACATTGCCGAATCGGTCAATCATTCACTGATAATGAGTTGTAATCTCATAACAAGCTGTTCTGAGCTTCCACATCGCTGAATCGGTCAATCATTCACTGATAATGAGCTGTAATCTCATAACAAGCTATTCTATGCTTCCACATCACTGAATCGGTCAATCATTTGCTGATAATGAGCTGCAATCTCATAACAAGTCATTCTAAGGTTCCACATCGCCGAATCGGTCAACCATTCACTGATAATGAGCTGCAATATTATAACAAGCCATTCTGAGCTTCCACATCGCCGAATCGGCAACCGTTCACTGATAATGAGCTGTAATCTCATAACAAGCTATTTTGAGCTTCCACATCACCGAATTGGTCAACCATTCACTGATAATGAGTTGTAATCTCATAACAAGCTGTTCTAAGCTTCCACATGATTGAATCAGTCAATCATTCACTGATAATGAGCTATAATCTCATAACAAGCCATTCTAAGCTTCCACATTACTGAATCATTCAATCGTTCGCTGATAATGAGCTGCAATCTCATAACAAGTCGTTCGGAGCTTCCACATTGCTGAATCGGTCAATCATTCACTGATAATGAGCTATAATCTCATAACAAGCCATTGTGAGCTTCCACATTGCCGAATCAGTCAACCGCTCACTGATAATGAGTTGTAATCTCATAACAAGCTATTCTGAAGTTCCACATTGCCAAATCTGTCAACCGTTTGCTGATAATGAGTTGTAATCTCATAACAAGCTGTTCTGAGCTTCCATATCGCCGAATCGGTCAATCATTAGCTGATAATGAGCTGTAATCTCATAACAAGCTATTCTGAGCTTCCACATCACTGAATCGGTCAATCATTCACTGATAATGAGCTGCAATCTCATAACAAGCCATTTTGAGCTTCCACATCGCTGAATCGGTCAATCATTAGCTGATAATGAGCTGTAATCTCATAACAAGCTATTCTGAGCTTCCACATCGCTGAATCGGTCAACCGTTCGCTGATAATGAGTTGTAATCTCATAACAAGCCATTCTGAGCTTCCACATCGTTGAATCAGTCAATCATTCACTGATAATGAGCTGTAAGGTCATAACAAGCCGTTCTCAACTTCCTCATCACTGAATCAGTCAATCGTACGCTGATAATGAGCTGCAATCTCATAACAAGCCATTCTGAGCTTCCACATTGCTGAATCGGTCAATCGTTCACTCATAATGATCTGTAATCTCATAACAAGCCATTCTGAGCTTCCACATTGCCGAATCGGTCAACCGTTAGCTGATAATGAGCTGTAATCTCATAACAAGCTGTTCTGAGCTTCCACATCACTGAATCGATCAATCGTTCACTGATAATGAGTTGTAATCTCATAACAAGCCATTCTGAGCTTCCACATTGCCGAATTGGTCAACCGTTAAGTGATAATGAGTTGTAATCTCATAACAAGCTATTCTGAGCTTCCACATCGCTGAATCGTTCAATTGTTCGCTGATAATGAGCTGTAATCTCATAACAAGACATTCTGAGCTTCCACATCACTGACTTGATCAATCATTCGCTGATAATGAGCTGTAATGTCATAAAAAGCCATTATGAGCTTCCACATCGCCGAATTGGTCAACTGTTCATTGATAATGAGCTGTAATCTCATAATAAGCTGTTCTAAGCTTCCACATCACCAAGTCAGTCAATCGTTTACTGATAATGAGTTGTAATCTCATAACAAGCTGTTCTGAGCTTCCACATCGCTGAATCGGTCAATCATTCACTGATAATGAGTTGTAATCTCAAAAACAAGCCATTCTGAGTTTCCACATCACTGAATCGGTCAATCATTCACTGATAATGAGATACAATCTCATAACAAGCCATTCTGAGCTTCCACATCACCTAATAAGTCAATCGTTCACTAATAATGAGCTCCAATCTCATAACAAGCCATTCTAAGCTTCCACATCGCTGAATCGGTCAACTGTTCATGGATAATGAGCTGTAATCTCATAACAAGCTGTTCTGAGCTTCCACATCACCGAACTGATCAACCATTCGCTGATAATGAGCTATAATCCCATAACAAGCTGTTCTGAGCTTCCACATTGCCGAATCGGTCAATCATTCACTGATAATGAATTGTAATCTCATAACTGTTTGATGTCGAATGTGGACCTCTCTATTCAACACAAACGCAACATAGTCCTTATTCAATACATGGATTTGCAGAAACAAACATGAATTGTTTTTTCTACAAAGTGATTGAGACGACCTGTTGCCTCCTAATTAGGAGTGATTGCTGCAATTTACCCTCAGAACGAGAGCCAACAACCTGACCTTCTCTAATACGGAGGATTTTTAGAGTGCAAATGTGTG
>MU227369.1:124558-207982 GCA_018584345.1 Thuja plicata | reverse complement strand
TAGACTAGTAACAATGTTGATGAGAACACAGATTTTATGAGAATTTGGACAGAACCTTCACAGTAGAATAGCGATTTGGACAACAAGTTGATAGATTGCAGAGTTTTGATAGCATGTGTAGAAACTTCGACAAGGTTTTGACAGTTAACACCTAGAAGTGTAGATTTGGAATCGTCGATCGTTTTGATGTTCAATTTGAATGTTTGAGATGTTTGTTTGTTTTGATGCTTCACCCACGCAAGACACATCAAGCAGAATGTTTCCAGTATTAGAACTGACACACCACAATCCTAGGATAGCCAGGACAATATCTGTTGAATCCCCACTTGAACCGAAGTTCAGCTACGCTTACTCATAGCGGTCAATCATTGACTAATAATGAGCTGTAATCTCATAACAAGCTATTCTGAGCTTCCACATTACCAAATCGGTCAATCGTTCACTGATAATGAGCTGTAATCTCATAACAAGCCATTCTGAGCTTCCACATCACTGAATTAGTCAACCGTTCACTGATAATGAGCTGTAATCTCATAACAAGCTATTCTGAGCTTCCACATCACCAAATTGGTCAACCATTCTCTAATAACGAGTTATAATCTCATAATAAGTTGTTCTAAGCTTCCACATCGCCGAATCGCTCAATTGTTCATTGATAATGAGCTTTGACCTCATAACAAGTTGTTCTGAGCTTCCACATCGCCGAATCAGTCAATGTTCGGTGATAATGAGCTTTAATCTCATAAAAAGTTGTTCTGAGCTTCCACATCACCGAATCGGTCAATCGTTCACTGATAATGAGCTATAATCTCATAACAAGCTGTTTTGAGCTTCCACATTGCTGAATCGGTCATTCGTTCACTGATAGTGAGCTGTAATCTCATAACAAGATGTTCTGAGCTTCCACATCACCGAATCGGTCAATCATTCACTCATAATGAGCTGTAATCTCATAACAAGCCATTCTGAGCTTCCACATCACTAAATCGGTCATTCATTCACTGATAATGAGTTGTAATCTCATAACAAGCTATTCTGAGCTTCCACATCGCCGAATCGGTCAATCATTCACTGATAATGAGCTGTAATCTCATAATAAGATGTTCTGAACTGCCACATTGCCAAATCGGTCAATCGTTCGCTGATAATGAGCTGCAATCTCATAACAAGCCATTCTAAGCTTCCACATCACCGAATCGGTCAACCGTTCGCTGATAATGAGCTATAATCTCATAACAAGCTGTTCTAAGCTTCTACATCGTTGAATCAGTCAATCATTTGCTAATAATGACCTGCAATCTCATAACAAGTTGTTCTGAGCTTCCACATCACCGAATCGGTCAATTGTTCACTGATAATGAGCTACAATCTCATAATAATCCATTCTGAGCTTCCACATCACCCAATCGGTCAACCATTCACTGATAATGAGCTATAATCTCATAATAAGCTGTTCTGAGCTTCCACATCGCTGAATCGATCAACCATTCATTGATAATGAGTTGTAATCTCATAACAAGCTGTTCTAAGCTTCCACATCGCCATATCAGTCAACCATTCACTGATAATGAGTTGTAATCTCATAACAAGCTGTTCTAAGCTTCCACATCGCTGACTCGGTGAATCGTTCGCTGATAATGAGTTGTAATCTCATAGCAAGCCGTTCTAAGCTTCCACATCACTAAATCTGTCAATCATTCACTGATAATGAGCTACAATCTCATAACAAGCCATTCTGAGCTTCCACATCGTCAAATCAGTCAATCCTTCATTGATAATGAGCTGTAATCTCATAACAAGCCATTCTGAGCTTCCACATTGTTGAATCGGTCAACCGTTCACTGATAATGAGCTATAATTTCATAACATGCTGTTCTGAGCTTCCACATCGCTGAATCGGTCAATCGCTCACTGATAATGAGCTATAATCTCATAACAAGCCATTCTAAGCTTCCATATCACCGAATTGGTCAACCATTCACTGATAATGAGTTGTAATCTACTAAAAAGCTATGCTAAGATTCCACATCATCGAATCGGTCAATCGTTCACTGATAATGAGCTGTAATCTCATAACAAGCCATTTTGAGCTTCCACATCGCTGACTCCATCAATTGTTCACTGATAATGAGCTACAATCTCATAACAAGCCATTGTGAGCTTCCACATCACCGAATCGGTCAATCGATCACTGATAAAGAGCTGCAATCTCATAACAAGCCATTCTGAGCTTCCACATTGCCAAGTCAGTCAACCGTTCACTGATAATGAGCTGTAATCTCATAACAAGCTATTCTAAGCTTCCACATCACCAAATTAGTCAACCATTCACTAATAATGAGCTGTAATCTCATAACAAGCTGTTGTGAGCTTCCAGATCGCCGAAATTGTCAACTGTTCAATGATAATGAGCTGTAATCTCATAACAAGTTGTTCTGAGCTTCCACATCGCCAAATCGGTCAACCGTTCGCTGAGAATGAGCTGTAATCTCATAACAAGCTACTCTAAGCTTCCACATCACCGAATCAGTCAATCGTTCGCTGATAATGAGCTGTAATCTCATAACAAGCTATTTTGAGCTTCCACATCGCCGATTCGGTCAATCATTCGCTGATAATGAGTTGTATTCTCATAACAAGCTGTTCTGAGCTTCCACATTGCTGAATCGATCAATTGTTCGCTTATAATGAGCTGTAATCTCATAACAAGCCATTTTGAGCTTCCACATTGCTGAATTAGTCAATCGTTCTAACCTTCCACATCATCGAATCGGTCAATCATTCGCTGATAATGAGCTGTAATCTCATAACAAGCCATTCTGAGCTTGCACATCACTAAATCGGTCAATCGTTCACTAATAATGAGCTATAATCTCATAACAAGCTATTTTGAGCTTCCACATCGCCAAATTGGTCAATCGTTCGCTAATAATGACTTGTAATCTCATAACAAGCCATTCTGAGCTTCCACATCGCTGAATTGGTCAACCGTTCACTGATAATGAGTTATAATCTCATAACAAGCTATTCTGAGCTTCCACATCACCGAATCTGTCAATCATTCGTTGGTAATGAGCTATAATATCATAACAAGCTGTTCTGAGCTTCAACATCTCTGAATCGGTCAATCATTCGCTGATAATGAGCTGCAATATCATAACAAGCCGTTCTGAGCTTCCACATCGCCGAATCGGTCAATCATTCACTGATAATGAGTTGCAATCTCATAACAAGCCGTTCTGAGCTTCCACATCGCTGAATCGGTCAATCATTCACTGATAATGAGCTGCAATCTCATAACAAGTCATTATGACCTTCCACATCGCTGAATCGGTCAATCGTTCACTGATAATGAGCTGTAATCTCATAACAAGCCGTTCTGAGCTTCCACATCGCTGAATCGGTCAAACATTCACTGATAATGAGCTATAATCTCATAATAAGCTATTATGAGTTTCCACATTGCCGAATCGATCAATCATTCGCTGATAATGAGTTGTAATCTCATAACAAGCCGTTCTAAGCTTCCACATCACTGAATCGGTCAACCGTTTGCTGATAATGAGCTATAATCTCATAACAAGCTATTCTGAGCTTCCACATCGCCGAATCGGTCAACCAGTCGCTGATAATGAGCTATAATCTCATAGCAAGCTGTTCTGAGCTTCCACATTGCCAAATCTGTCAATCATTCACTGATAATGAGTTGTAATCTCATAACAACCTGTTCTGAGCTTCCACATTGCTGAATCGGTCAACCGTTCACTGATAATGAGCTGTAATCTCATAACAAGCCGATCTGAGCTTCCACATTGCTGAATTGGTATATCGTTCGCTGATAATGAGTTGCAATCTCATAACTAGCTATTCTGAGCTTCCACATCACCAAATCGATCAATCATTCATTGATAATGAGCTGTAATCTCATAACAAGTTGTTCAGAGCTTCCACATTGCCAAATCGGTCAACCGTTCACTGATAATGAGCTGTAATCTCATAACAAGCTATTTTGAGCTTCCACATCACTGAATCGGTCAATCGTTCGCTGATAATGAGCTATAAACTCATAACAAGCTATTCTGAGCTTCCACATTGCTGAATCGGTCAATCGTTCCCTGATAATGAGCTACAATCGCATAACAAGCTGTTCTGAGCTTCCACATCACAAAATCGGTGAATCATTCACTGATAATGAGCTGCAATCTCATAACAAGCTGTTATGAGCTTCCACATCACTGAATCGGTCAACCGTTCACTGATAATGAGCTGTAATCTCATAACAAGCTGTTATGAGCTTGCACATCGCCGAATCGGTCAATCATTTGCTGATAATGAGTTGTAATCTCATAACAAGCCATTCTGAGCTTCCACATCGCTGAATTGATCAATCATTCACTGATAATGAGCTATAATCTCATAACAAGCTATTCTGAGCTTGCACATCACTGAATCAGTCAATCGTTCGCTGATAACGAGCTGCAATCTCATAACAAGCCATTCTGAGCTTCCACATCGCCGAATCGGTCAATTTTTCATTGATAATGAGCTACAATCTCATAACAAGCTATTCTGAGCTTCCACATCGCCGAATCGGTCAACCGTTCACTGATAATGAGCTGTAATCTCATAACAAGCTATTCTGAGCTTCCACATTGCCAAATCGGTCAACCGTTCATTGATAATGAGCTGTAATCTCATAAGAAGCTATTCTGAGCTTCCAGATCGCCGAATCGGTCAACCGTTCACTGATAATGAGTTGTAATCTCATAACAAGCTGTTCTGAGCTTCCACATCGCCAAATCGGTCAATCATTCATTGATAATGAGCTATAATCTCATAACAAGCCGTTCTGAGCTTCCACATCGCTGAATCGGTCAATCGTTCACTGATAATGAGCTGGAATCTCATAACAAGCCATTTTGAGCTTCCACATTGCCGAATCGGTCAATCATTCACTGATAATGAGTTGTAATCTCATAACAAGCTATTCTGAACTTCCACATCATCAAATCAGTCAACCGTTCACTTATAATGAGCTGTAATATCATAACAAGTTGTTCTGAGCTTCCACATCGCTGAATCAGTCAATCATTCGCTGATAATGAGTTGTAATCTCATAACAAGCCATTCTGAGCTTCCACATCACTTAATCAGTCAACCATTCACCGATAATGAGTTGTAATCTCATAACAAGCTATTCTGAGCTTCCACATCACTGAATCGGTCAACCGTTCGCTGATAATGAGCTGTAATCTCATAACAAGCTATTCTGAGCTTCCACATCACCGAATCGGTCAATCATTTGCTGATAATGAGCTGTAATCTCATCACAAGCCATTCTGAGCTTCCACATCACTGAATCGGTCAATCATTCACTGATAATGAGCTATAATCTCATAACAAGCTATTTTGAGCTTCCACATCACCGTATCAGTCAATCATTCACTAATAATGAGCTGCAATCTCATAACAAGCTGTTTTGAGCTTCCACATCGCTGAATCGGTCAACCGTTCACTGATAATGAGTTGTAATCTCATAACAAGCTGTTCTAAGCTTCCACATCGCTGAATCGGTCAATCGTTCACTGATAATGAGCTGTAATCTCATAACAAGCTGCTTTGAGCTTCCACATCACTAAATCGGTCAATCGTTCGCTGATAATGGGCTGCAATCTCATAACAAGCCATTCTGAGCTTCCACATCACCAAATCGGTCAATCGATCGCTAATAATGAGCTACAGTCTCATAACAAGCCGTTCTAAGCTTCAACATCACCGAATTGGTCAACCATTCACTAATAATGAGCTGTAATCTCATAACTAGCTGCTCTGAGCTTCCACATCACCGAATGAGTCAACCGTTCACTAATAATGAGCTGTAATCTCATAACAAGCTGTTCTGAGCATCTACATCGCCGAATCGGTCAACCATTCACTGATAATGAGTTGTAATCTCATAACAAGCTATTGTGAGCTTTCACATCGCTAAATTGGTCAATCATTCGCTGATAATGAGCTGTAATCTCATAACAAGCCATTCTGAGCTTCCACATCGCTGAATCGGTCAACCATTCACTGATAATGAGTTGTAATCTCATAACAAGTTGTTTTGAGCTTCCACATCGTTGAATCGGGCAACCGTTCACTGATAATGAGTTGTAATCTCATAACAAGCCATTCTGAGCTTCCACATTGCCGAATCGGTCAACCGTTAATTGATAATGTGTTGTAATCTCATAACAAGCTATTCTGAGCTTCCACATCGCTGAATCGGTCAATCATTCACTGATAATGAGCTGCAATCTCATAACAAGCCGTTCTGAGCTTCCACATCACTGAATCGGTCAATCATTCACTGATAATGAGCTGTAATCTCATAAAAAGCCATTTTGAGCTTCCACATTGCCGAATCGGTCAACCGTTCGCTGATAATGAGCTGTAATCTCATAACAAGCTGTTCTAAGCTTCCACATCACCAAATCAGTCAATCGTTCATTGATAATGAGTTGTAATCTCATAACAAGCCGTTCTGAGCTTCCACATCGCCGAATTGGTGAACCATTCACTGATAATGAGTTGTAATCTCATAACAACCTATTTTGAGCTTCCACATAGCCAAACCGGTCAATCGTTCGCTAATAATGAGCTGTAATCTCATAACAAGTTGTTCTGAGCTTCCACATCGCTGAATCGATCAACCGTTCGCTGATAATGAGTTGCAATCTCATAACAAACCATTCTGAGCTTCCACATCGCTGAATCAGTCAACCGTTCTCTAATAATGAGCTACAATCTCATAACAAGCCGTTCTAAGCTTCCACATCACCAAATAAGTCAACCGTTGACTGATAATGAGCTGTAATCTTATAACAAGCTATTCTAGCTTCCACATTGCCGAATCGGTCAACCGTTTACAGATAATTAGTTGTAGTCTCATAACAAGCTATTCTGAGATTCCACATCGCTAAATCGGTCAACCATTTGTTGATAATGAGCTGTAATCTCATAACAAGCTATTCTGAGCTTTCACATCTCTGAATCGGTCAACCGTTCGCTGATAATGAGTTGTAATCTCATAAAAAGCTGTTCTGAGCTTCCACATCGCCGAACTGGTCAATCATTCACTGATAATGAGCTGTAATCTCATAACAAGCTGTTTTGAGCTTCCACATCATTGAATCAGTCAATCGTTCACTGATCATGAGCTGCAATCTCATAACAAGTTGTTCTGAGCTTCCACATCGCTGAATCGGTTAATTGTTTGCTGATAATGAGGTATAATCTCATAACAAGCCATTCTGAGCTTCTACATCGCCGAATTGGTCAACCGTTCTGACCTTCCACATCGCTGAATTGGTCAATCACTCAATGATAATTATTAGATTTGCTAAACTGCAAATCAACCCAAGAAACCTGCATGCATAACTGCTACGAGAAGAAGCAAGACAGAAGAGAAAAAAACATGGCTATAGAGGCCAAAAAGCCAGAGACATCATGTGCTCAAGAAAACAATATATTAATGATATGTTTCTATGATTTACAAACTGATGTAAAAACTCTGTAATGATAAACTAAGAGGTGAATCCTTATAAAGGAATCACGAAACCCTAAAAGGGAAACCCTAAGGTTAGCTAAAGCAAACTAGAGTAAATAGGTAAGTTACTAATTAGATCATAATGATTTAAATTAGTAACCCGATAGACTATTACTCTAACAATAATGAGCTGCAATCTCATAACAAGCCATTCTGAGCTTCCACATCGCTGAATCGGTCAATCATTCGCTGATAATGAGTTGTAATCTCATAACAAGCCATTCTGACCTTCCACATCACCGAATCGGTCAACCGTTCACTGATAATGAGCTGTAATCTCATAACAAGCTCTTCTGAGCTTCCACATCACTGAATCGGTCAATCATTTGTTCATAATGAGTTGTAATCTCATAACAAGCCGTTCTAAGCTTCCACATCGCCAAATCGGTCAATCATTCGCTGATAATGAGCTGTAATCTCATAAAAAGTTTTTCTGAGCTTCCACATCACTGAATCGGTCAATCATTCACTGATAATGAGCTGCAATCTTATAACAAGCCATTCTGAGCTTCCACATCGCTGAATCGGTCAATCATTCACTCATAATGAGCTACAATCACATAACAAGCCATTCTGAGATTCCACATCCCCGAATCGGTCAACTGTTCACTGATAATGAGCTGTAATATCATAACAAGCTGTTTTGAGCTTCCACATTGCCAAATTGGTCAACCGTATGTTGATAATGAGCTTTAATCTCATAACAAGCTATTCTGAGTTTCCACATCGCTGAATTAGTTAATCGTTCGCTGATAATGAGTTGTAATCTCATAATAAGCCGTTCTGAGCTTCCACATCGCCGAATCGGTCAAACATTCCTTGATAATGAGCTATAATCTCATAGCAAGCCATTTTGAGCTTCCACATCGCTGAATTAGTCAATCATTCAATGATAATGAGTTACAATCTCATAACAAGCCATTCTGAGCTTCCACATAGCTGAATCGGTCAATCATTTGCTGATAATGAGCTGTAATCTCATAACAAGCCGTTCTGAGCTTCCACATCACTGAATCGGTCAACCGTTCACTGATAATGAGCTGTAATCTCATAACAAGCTATTTTGAGCTTCCTAGTCATCGAATCAGTCAATCATTCACTGATAATGAGTTGTAATCTCATAACAAGCCATTTTGAGCTTCCACATTGCCGAATCGATCAACCGTTCGCTGATAATGAGTTATAATCTCATAACAAGCTATTCTGAACTTCCACATTGCCAAATCGGTCAATCGTTCGCTAATAATGAGCTGTAGTCTCATAACAACCTATTCTAAGCTTCCACATCACTGAATTAGTCAACCATTCACTGATAATAAGCTGCAATCTCATAACAAGCCGTTCTAAGCTTCCACATCGCCAAATCAGTCAATCGTTCACTGATAATGAGGTGCAATCTCATAACAAGCTGTTCTGAGCTTCCACATCGCTGAATCAGTCAACCATTCACTGATAATGAGCTGTAATCTCATAATAAGCTATTCTGAGCTTCCACATCGCTGAATCGGTCAACCGTTCGCTGCTAATGAGTTGTAATCTCATAACAAGTTGTTTTGAGCTTCCACATCGCCAAATCAGTCAATCGTTCACTGATAATGAGTTGTAATCTCATAACAAGCTATTCTCAGCTTCCACATCATTGAATCGGTCAATCATTCACTGATAATGAGCTATAATCTCATAACAAGTCATTCTGAGCTTTCACATCACTGAATCGGTCAATCGTTCACTGATAATGAGCTGCAATCTCATAACAAGCCATTCTAAGCTTCCATATCGCTGAATCGGTCAATCATTTGCTGATAATGAGTTGTAATCTCATAACAAGCCGTTCTGAGCTTCCACATCGCCGAATCGGTCAACCGTTTGCTGATAATGAGCTATAATCTCAAAACAAGCTGTTCTAAGCTTCCACATTGCTGAATCAGTCAATTGTTCACTGATAATGAGCTATAATCTCATAACAAGCCATTCTGAACTTCCACATCGCTGAATCAGTCAATTGTTCACTGATAATGAGCTGCAATCTCATAACAAGCTGTTCTGAGCTTCCACATCACCGAATCGGTCAACCTATCACTAATAATGAGCTGTAATCTCATAACAAGCTATTCTGAGCTTCCACATTGTTGAATGGGTCAACCGTTTGCTGATAATGAGCTGCAATCTCATAACAAGCTATTTTGAGCTTCCACATCGCCGAATCAGTCAACCATTCACTGATAATGAGCTGTAATCTCATAACAAGCCGTTCTGAGCTTCCACATCACCGAATCGGTCAATCGTTCACTGATAATGAGCTACAATCTCATAACAATCCATTCTGAGCTTGCACATCGCCGAATCGGTCAATCGTTCGCTGATAATGAGATTTAATCTTATAACAAGCCATTCTGAGCTTCTACATCGCCAAATCGGTCAACAGTTCGCTTATAATGAGCTGTAATCTCATAAAAAGCCATTCTAAGCTTCCACATCGCCAAATCGGTCAATCATTCTCTGATAATGAGTTGTAATCTCATAACAAGCCGTTCTGAGCTTCCACATCACCAAATTGGTCAATTATTTGTTGATAATGAGCTGTAATCTCATAACAAGCTATTCTGAGCTTCCACATTGCTAAATCGGTCAATCATTCACTGATAATGAGCTACAATCTCATAACAAGCTGTTCTAAGCTTCCACATTGTTGAATCAGTCAATCATTCACTGATAATGAGCTGTAATCTCATAACAAGATGTTTTGAGCTTCCACATCATCAAATCAGTCAACCATTTGATGATAATGAGCTGTAATCTCATAACAAACCATTCTGAGCTTCCACATCGCTGAATCGATCAATCGTTCGCTGATAATGAGCTGTAATCTCATAACAAGCTATTCTGAGCTTCCACATCACCGAATCAGTCAACCGTTCACTGATAATGAGCTGTAATCTCATAACAAGCTATTCTGAGCTACCACATCACCGAATCTATCAATCATTCGCTGATAATGAGCTATAATCTCATAACAAGCTGTTCTGAGCTTCCACATTGCCGAATCGGTCAACAATTTGCTGATAATGAGCTGTAATCTCATAACAAGTTGTTCTAAGCTTCCACATCGCTGAATCGGTCAATCATTCGCTGATAATGAGCTGTAATCTCATAATAAGCCATTCTGAGCTTCCACATCGCCGAATCGGTCAATTTTTCACTGATAATGAGCTGCCATCTCATAACAAGTCGTTCTGAGCTTCCACATCACCGAATTGGTCAACCGTTCACTGATAATGAGCTATAATCTCATAACAAGCTGTTCTGAGCTTCCACATCGATGAATCAGTCAACTGTTCGCTGATAATGAGCTATAATCTCATAATAAGTTGTTCTGAGCTACCACATCGCCGTATCGGTCAACCGTTTGTTGATAATGAGTTGTAATCTCATAACAAGCTATTTTAAGCTTCCACATTGCCGAATTGGTCAATCGTTCACTGATAATGAGCTGTAATCTCATAACAAGCCGTTCTGAGCTTCCACATCGCTAAATTGGTCAATCGTTCATTGATAATGAGCTATAATCTCATAACAAGCCATTCTAAGCTTCCACATCGCTGAATCGGTCAATTGTTCACTGATAATGAGCTACAATCTCATAACAAGCCATTCTAAGCTTCCACATCGCCAAATCGGTCAACCGTTCACTGATAATGAGCTATAATCCCATAACAAACTATTCTGAGCTTCCACATCGCTGAATCAGTCAACCATTCCCTGATAATGAGCTATAATTTTATAACAAGCTATTTTGAGCTTGCACATTGCCAAATCGGTCAATCGTTCACTGATAATTAGTTGTAATCTCATAACAAGCTGTTCTGAGCTTCCACATCACTAAATCGGTCAATCGTTCGCTGATAATGAGCTGTAATCTCATAACAATTCATTCTAAGCTTTTACATCGTTGAATCAGTCAATCGTTCGCTGATAATGAGCTGCAATCTTATAACAAGCCGTTCTGAACCTCCACATCGCTGAATCGGTCAATCGTTCATTGATAATGAGCTATAATCTCATAACAAGGCATTCAGAGCTTCCACATTGCCGAATCGGTCAACCATTTGTCGATAATGAGCTGTAATCTTATAACAAGCAATTTTGAGCTTCCACATCACTGAATCGGTCAATCGTTCACTGATAATGAGTTGTAATCTCATAACAAGCCGTTCTAAGCTTCCACATTGCCGAATCGGTCAATCGTTCGCTGATAATGAGTTTTAATCTCATAAAAAGCTATTTTGAGCTTCCACATCCCTGAATCGGTCAATCGTTTGTTGATAATGAGCTGTAATCTCATAACAAGCTGTTTTGAGCTTCCACATCACTGAATTGGTCAATCATTCGATGATAATAAGCTGCAATCTCATAACAAGCCATTCTGAGCTTCCACATCACCGAATCAGTCAATCATTCACTCATAATGAGCTGTAATCTCATAACAAGCCATTCTGAGCTTCCACATCACCGAATTAGTCAACCGTTCACTAATAATGAGCTGTTATCTCATAACAAGCTTTTCTAAGCTTCCACATCGCTGAATCGGTCAATGGTTCACTAATAATGAGTTGTAATCTCATAACAAGCCATTCTGAGCTTCCACATCACTGAATCGGTCAATCGTTCGCTGATAATGAGTTGTAATCTCATAACAACATGTTCTGAGCTTCCACATCGACGAATCGGTCAATCATTCACTGATAATGAGCTGTAATCACATAACAAGCCGTTCTGAGCTTCCACATCTCTAAATTGGTCAATCGTTCATTGATAATGAGCTGCAATCTCATAACAAGCCATTCTGAGCTTCCACATCACTGAATCGGTCAATTGTTTGTTGATAATGAGTTTTAATCTCATAACAAGCTGTTCTAAACTTCCACGTCACCGAATCGGTCAATTATTCACTGATATGAGCTATAATCTCATAACAAGCCATTCTTAGCTTCCACATCACCGAATCGGTCAACGGTTCACTGATAATGAGCTGTAATCTCATAATAAGCTGTTCTGAGCTTCCACATTGCTGAATCGGTCAACCATTCACTGATAATGAGCTGTAATCTCATAACAAGCTATTCTGAGCTTCCACATCACCGAATCGGTCAACCGTTCACTGATAATGAGTTGTAATATCATAACAAGCTATTCTAAGCTTCCACATCGCCGAATCAGTCAATCATTTGCTGATAATGAGCTGTAATCTCATAACAAGCCATTCTGAGCTTCCACATCGCCGAATCGATCAATCATTCACTGATAATGAGCTGTAATCTCATAGCAAGCCATTCTGAGCTTCCACATAGCCAAATCGGTCAACCGTCTGCTAATAATGAGCTGTAATCTCATAACAAGTTGTTCTGAGCTTCCACATCGCCGAATTGGTCAATTGTTCACTGATAATGAGTTGTAATCTCATAACAAGCCGTTCTGAGCTTTCACATCACCGAATCGGTCAATCGTTCACCGATAATGAGTTGTAATCTCATAACAAGCTGTTCTGAGCTTCCACATCGCTGAATCAGTTAACCATTTGTTGATAATGCACTGTAATCTCATAACAAGCTGTTCTGAGCTTCCACATCGCCGAATCGGTCAATCATTTGCTGATAATGAGCTATAATCTCATAACAAGCCATTCTGAGCTTCCACATCGTCGAATCGGTCAATCATTCACTGATAATAAGCTGTAATCTCATAACAAGCTGTACTGAGCTTCCACATCACCGTATCGGTCAATTGTTCACTAATAATGAGCTATAATCTCATAACAAGCCATTCTGAGCTTCCACATCACTGAATCGGTCAACCATTCGCTGATAATGAGTTGTAATCTCATAACAAGCTATTCTGAGCTTCCACATCGCTGAATTGGTCAATCATTTGCTGATAATGAGCTGTAATCTCATAACAAGCCCTTCTAAGCTTCCACATCGCTGAATTGGTCAACCGTTCGCTGATAATGAGTTGTAATCTCATAACAAGCTATTCTGAGCTTCCACAACGCCGAATCGGTCAACCGTTCACTGATAATGATTTGTAATCTCATAACAAGCTATTCTGAGCTTCCACATCGCCGAATCGGTCAACCATTCATTGATAATGAGTTGTAATCTCATAACAATTTGTTCTGAGCTTCCACATTGCCAAATCGGTCAATCGTTCGCTGATAATGAGCTGTAATCTCATAATAAGCCATTCTGAGCTTCCACATCGCTTAATAGGTTAATCATTCGTTGATAATGAGCTGCAATCTCATAATAAGCTGTTTTGAGCTTCCACATCACTGAATCAGTCAATCGTTCCCTAATAATGAGTTGTAATTTCCTAACAAGCCATTCTGAGCTTCCACATCTCTGAATCGGTCAACCGTTCATTGATAATGAGCTGCAATCTCATAACAAGCTATTCTGAGCTTCCACATCGCCGAAGCAGTCAATCGTTCACTGATAATGAGTTGTAATCTCATAACAAGCCGTTGTGAGCTTCCACATCGCTGAATCGGTCAACCATTCACTGATAATGAGTTGTAATCTCATAACAAGCTATTCTGAGCTTACACATCACCGACTTAGTCAATCATTCGCTGATAATGAGCTATAATCTCATAACAAGCTACTCTGACCTTCCATATCGCTAAATCGGTCAACTGTTCACTGATAATGAGCTGCAATCTCATAACAAGCTGTTTTGAGCTTCCACATCGCCGAATCGGTCAACCATTCTCTGATAATGAGCTGCAATCTCATAACAAGCCATTCTAAGCTTCCACATCACCAAATCAGTCAACCGTTCACTAATAATGAGCTGTAATCTCATAACAAGCTATTCTGAGCTTCCACATCGTCGAATCCATCAACCGTTCACTGATAATGAGCTGTAGTCTCATAACAAACTATTATGAGCTTCCACATCACTAAATCGGTCAACCGTTTGCTGATAATGAGCTATAATCTTATAACAAGCTATTCTGAGCTTCCACATCTCCGAATCAGTCAACCGTTCGCTGATAATGAGTTTTAATCTCTTAACAAGCTGTTCTGAGCTTCCACATCACTAAATCGATCAACTGTTCACTGATAATGAGCTGTAATCTCATAATAAGCTATTCTGAGCTACCACATCACCGAATCGATCAACCATTCGCTGATAATTAGTTGTAATCTCATAACAAGCCGTTCTGAGCTTCCACATCATTGAATCGGTCAATTGTTCGCTGATAATAAGCTGTAATCTCATAACAAGCTATTCTAAGCTTCCACATCACTGACTCGGTCAATCGTTCGCTGATAATGAGCTGCACTCTCATAACAAGCTGTTCTGAGCTTCCACATCACTGAATCAATCATTCGTTCATTGATAATGAGTTTTAATCTCATAATAAGCTATTTTGAACTTCCACATCACTGAATCGGTCAAGCGTTCACTGATAATGAGTTGTAATCTCATAACAAGCCATTCTGAGCTTCCACATCGCTGAATCGGTCAATTGTTCGCTGATAATGAGCTGTAATCTAATAACAAGCTATTCTGAGCTTCCACATCGTCGAATCGATCAATCGTTCGCTAATAATGAGCTGTAATCTCATAACAAGCCATTCTAAGCTTCCACATCACCGAATCGGTCAACCATTTGCTGATAATGAGTTGTAATCTCATAACAAGCTGCTCTGAGCTTCCACATCACTAAATCGGTCAATCATTCACTGATAATGAGCTGCAATCTCATAACAAGCCATTCTGAGCTTCCACATCACCGAATCGATCAACCGTTCGCTGATAATGAGCTATAATCTCATAACAAGCTGCTCTGAGCTTCCACATTGCCGAATCGATCAACTGTTCGCTAATAATGAGCTGTAATCTCATAACAAGCTGTTCTGAGTGTCCACATCACTGAATAAGTCAACCGTTCACTGATAATGAATTGTAATCTCATAACAAGCTGTTCTGAGCTTCCACATCATCGAATTGGTCAATCATTCACTGATAATGAGCTGTAATCTCATAACAAGCCATTATGAGCTTCCACATCACTGAATTGGTCAACTATTCATTGATAATGAGCTATAATCTCATAACAAGTTGTTCTGAGCTTCCACATTGGCGAATCGGTGAACCGTTCACTGATAATGAGTTGTAATCTCATAACAAGTTTTTCTGAGCTTCCACATCGCCGAATCGGTCAACCATTCACTGATAATGAGTTGTAATCTCATAACAATTTGTTCTGAGCTTCCACATCACCAAATCGGTCAATCATTCGCTGATAATGAGCTGTAATCTCATAACAAGCCATTTTGAGCTTCCACATCGCTAAATCGGTTAATCGTTCACTAATAATGAGCTACAATCTCATAATAAGCCGTTCTGAGCTTCCACATCGCCGAATCGGTCAATCATTCCCTAATAATGAGCTATAATCTCATAACAAGCCATTCTGAGCTTCCACATTGCCAAATCGGTCAACCGTTCACTGATAATGAGTTGTAATCTCATAATAAGCCATTCTGAGCTTCCACATCGTCGAATCGGTCAACCATTCACTGATAATGAGTTGTAATTTCATAACAAGCTATTTTGAGCTTCCACATCTCCGAACCGGTCAATCATTCGCTGATAATGAGCTGTAATCTCATAACAAGCTATTCTGAGCTTCCACATCACTGACTCGGTCAACCGTTTGCTGATAATGAGCTACAATCTCATAACAAGCCATTCTGAGCTTCCACATTGCCGAATCGGTGAACCGTTCTCTGATAATGAGTTGCAATCTCATAACAAGCCGTTCTAAGCTTCCACATCGCCGAATCGGTCAACCATTCATTGATAATGAGCTGTAATCTTCTAACAAGCTATTCTGGGCTTCCACATCGCTTAATTGGTCAACCGTTCACTGATAATGAGCTGTCGTCTCATAACAAGCTATTCTGAGCTTCCACATCACTAAATCGGTCAACCGTTTGCTGATAATGAGCTATAATCTCATAACAAGCTATTCTGAGCTTCCACATCTCTGAATCGGTCAACCGTTCGCTGATAATGAGTTGTAATCTCATAACAAGCTATTCTGAGCTTCCACATTGCTGAATCGGTCAATTATTTGTTGATAGCTACAATGTCATAACAAGCCGTTCTGAGCTTCCACATCACCGAATCGGTCAATCATTCGCTGATAATAAGCTATAATCTCATAACAAGCTATTCTAAGCTTCCACATCACTAACTCAGTCAAACGTTTACTGATAACGAGCTGTACTCTCATAAGAAGCCGTTCTGAGCTTCCACATTGTCGATCAGTCAATCATTTGCTGATAATGAGCTGTAATCTCATAATAAGCTATTTTGTGCTTCCACATCGCCAAATCGGTCAAGCATTCACTGATAATGAGTTGTAATCTCATAACAAGCCATTATGAGCTTCCACATCGTTGAATCAGTCAATCATTCGCTGATAATGATCTATAATCTAATAACCAGCTATTCTGAGCTTCCACATCACCGAATCGATCAATTGTTCACTAATAATGAGCTACAATCTCATAACAAGCCATTCTAAGCTTCCACATCACTGAATCGGTCAACCGTTTGCTGATAATGAGCTGTAATCTCATAACAAGCTATTCGGAGCTTCCACATCACTGAATCGGTCAATCGTTCACTGATAATGAGCTGCAATCTCATCACAAGCCATTCTGAGCTTCCACATCGCCGAATCATTTCAATCGTTTGCTAATAATGAGTTGTAATCTCATAAAAAGCCATTCTAAGCTTCCACATCACCGAATCGATCAACCGTTTGCTGATAATGAGCTGTAATCTCATAACAAGCTGCTCTGAGCTTCCACATCACCGAATAGGTCAACCGTTTTCTAATAATGAGCTATAATCTCATAACAAGCTGTTCTGAGCGACCACATCGCCGAATTGGTCAATCGTTCACTGATAATGAGTTGTAATCTCATAACAAGCTATTCTGAGCTTCCACATCGCCGAATCAGTCAATCGTTTGCTGATAATGAGCTGTAATCTCATAAAAAGCCATTCTGAGCTTCCACATCACTGAATCGGTCAAATGTTTGCTGATAATGAGCTATAATCTCATAACAAGCTATTTTGAGCTTCCACATCGCCGAATCGGTCAACCGTTCACTGATAATGAGTTTTAATCTCATAACAAGTTGTTTTGAGCTTTCAAATCGCCGAATCGGTCAACCATTCGCTGATAATGACTTGTAATCTCATAACAATTTGTTCTGAGCTTCCACATCGCCAAATCAGTCAATCATTCACTGATAATGAGCTGTAATATTATAACAAGCTATTCTGAGCTTCCACATCGCTTAATAGGTTAATAATTCACTGATAATGAGCTGCAATCTCATAATAAGCCATTCTGAGCTTCCACATCGCCGAATTGGTCAATCGTTCCCTGATAATAAGTTGTAATCTCATAACAAGCCATTCTGAGCTTCCACATCGCCGAATCGGTCAACCGTTCACTGATAATGAGCTGTAATCTCATAACAAGCTGTTCTGAGCTTCCACATCAGGGAACCGGTCAATCGTTTGCTGATAATGAGCTGTAATCTCATAATGAGCTATTCTGAGCTTCCACATCACTGAATCGGTCAACCGTTTGCTGATAATAAGTTGCAATCTCATAACAAGCTATTATGAGCTTCCACATCGCTGAATCGATCAACCGTTCTCTCATAATGAGCTGCAATCTCATAACAATCTGTTCTAAGCTTCCACATCGCCGAATCGGTCAACCGTTCATTGATAATGAGCTATAATCTCATAACAAGCTATTCTGAGCTTCCACATCACCGAATCGATCAATCATTTACTGATAATGAGCTGTAGTCTCATAACAAGCTATTCTGAGCTTCCACGTCACTAAATCAGTCAACCATTTGCTGATAATGAGTTATAATCTCATAACAAGCTATTCTGAGCTTCCACATCTCTAAATCGGTCAACCGTTCGCTGATAATGAGTTGTAATCTCATAACAAGCTTTTATGAGCTTCCACATCGCCGAATCGGTCAATTGTTCGCTGATAATGAGCTGTAATCTCATAACAAGCTGTTCTGAGCTTCCAGATCATTGAATCAGTCAATCATTCATTGATAATGAGCTACAATCTCATAACAAGCCGTTCTAAGCTTCCACATCGCCGAATCGGTCAATCGTTCATTGATAATGAGCTATAATCTCATAACAAGCTGTTCTGAGCTTCCTCATTGCCGAATCGGTCAACCGTTTGCAGATAATGAGCTGTAATCTCATAACAAGTTGTTCTGAGTTTCCACATCACCGAATCGGTCAATCGTTCACTGATAATGAGTTGTAATCTCATAACAAACCATTCTGAGCTTCCACATCTCTGAATCGGTGAACCGTTCGCTAATAATGAGTTGTAATCTCATAACAAGCTGTTCTGAGTTACCACATCTCTGAATCAGTCAATCGTTCACTGATAATGAGCTGTAATCTCATAACAAGCCATTCTGAGCTTCCACATTACTGAATCAGTCAACCATTTACTGATAATGAGCTGTAATCTCATAACAATCTATTCTAAGCTTCCACATCGCCGAATTGGTCAATCGTTCACTGATAATGAGTTGTAATCTCATAACAAGCTGTTCTGAGCTTCCACATCGCCGAATTGGTCAATCGTTCACTGATAATGATCTACAATCTCATAAAAAGCCATTTTGAGCTTCCACATCACCGAATCGGTCAATCGTTCACTGATAATGAGCTGCAATCTCATAACAAGCCATTCTAAGCTTCCACATCCCCGAATCGGTCAACCGTTCACTTATAGTGAGCTGTAATCTCATAAAAAGTTGTTCTAAGCTTCCACATTGCTTTATCAATCAACCATTCACTGATAATGAGGTGTAATATCATAACAAGCTATTCTGAGCTTTCACATTGTTGAATCGATCAATCGTTCGCTAATAATGAGTTGTAATCTCATAACAAGCCGTTCTAAGCTTCCACATCGCTGAATCGGTCAATCATTTGCTGATAATGAGCTGTAATCTCATAACAAGCCGTTCTGACCTTTCACATCGCTGAATCAATCAATCATTCACTGATAATGAGCTGCAATCTCATAACAAGTTGTTCTAAGCTTCCACATCGCTGAATCGATCAACCATTCATTGATAATGAGTTGTAATCTCATAAAAAGCTATTCTAAGCTTCCACATCGCCGAATCGGTCAACCCTTCACTGATAATGAGCTGTAATCTCATAACAAGTTGTTCTGAGCTTCCACATTGCTAAATTGGTCCATCATTCACTAATAATGAGTTGTAATCTCATAACAAGCCGTTCTGAGCTTCCACATTGCCGAATCGGTCAACTATTCGCTGATAATGAGTTGTAATCTCATAACAAGCTATTCTTAGCTTCCACATCGCTGAATCAGTCAATTGTTCACTGATAATGAGTTCTAATCTCATAACAACCTATTCTAAGCTTTCACATCACTGAATCGGTCAACCGTTCGCTGATAATGAGCTGTAATCTCATAACAAGCCATTCTGAGCTTCCACATCGCTGAATCAGTCAATCATTCTCTGATAATGAGGTGCAATCTCATAACAAGCCATTCTGAGCTTCCACATCACTGAATCAGTCAATCGTTCGCTGATAATGAGCTATAATCTCATAACAAGCCATTTTGAGATTCCACATCGCCGAATCGGTCAACCGTTCCCTAATAATGAGCTGTAATCTCATAACAAGCTATTCTGAGCTTCCACATCGCTGAATTAGTCAGTCGTTCGCTGATAATGAGCTGCAATCTCATAATAAGTTGTTCTAAGCTTCCACATCACTGAATCGATCAACCGTTCGCTGATAATGAGCTGTAATCTCATAACAAGTTGTTCTAAGCTTCCACATCGCCGAATCAGTCAATTGTTTGCTGATAATGAGCTACAATGTCATAAATGGCTATACTGACCTTCCACATCACCAAATCAGTCAACCGTTCACTGATAATGAGCTGTAATCTTATAACAAGCCATTCTGAGTTTCCACATTGCCGAATCGGTCAATCATTCGCTGATAATAAGCTGTAATCTCATAACAAGCCGTTCTAAGCTTCCACATCGCCAAATCGGTCAACAGTTCACTGATAATGAGCTGTAATCTCATAACAAGCTATTCTGAGCTTCCACATCGCCGAATCAGTCAATCATTCTCTCATAATGAGTTGTAATCTCATAACAAGCCATTCTAAGCTTCCACATCGCCAAATCGGTCAATCAGTTGCTGATAATGAGCTGTAATCTCATAAGAAGCTGTTCTGAGCTTCCACATCACTAAATCGGTCAATCATTTGATGATACTGAGCTACAATCTCATAACAAGCTGTTTTGAGCTTCCACATCGCTGAATCGGTTAATCATTCACTGATAATGAGCTGCAATCTCATAACAAGCCGTTCTGAGCTTTCACATCACCGAATCGGTCAACCATTTGCTAATAATGAGCTGCAATCTCATAACAAGCCATTCTAGGCTTCCACATCACTGAATCGGTCAATCCTATGCTGATAATGAGCTGCAATCTCATAACAAACCATTCTGAGCTTCCACATCACCAAATCGGTTAATCGTTCACTGATAATGAGCTATAATCTCATAACGAGCCATTCTGAGCTTCCACATCGCCAAATCGGTCAACCATTCGCTGATAATGAGCTGTAATCTCATAACAAGCTATTTTGAGCTTCCACATCACCGTATCGGTCAATCATTCACTGATAATGAGTTGTAATCTCATAACAAGCCATTCTGAGCTTCCACATCACCAAATCGGTCAATCGTTCACTGATAATGAGCTGTAATATCATAACAAGCTGTTCTGAGCTTCCACATTGTCAAATCAATCAATCATTCGCTGATAATGAGCTGCAATCTCATAACAAGCCATTCTGAGCTTCCACATCACCGAATCGGTTAATCGTTCACTGATAATGAGCTGCAATCTCATAAGAAGCCATTCTGAGCTTCCACATCATCGAATCGGTCAACCGTTCGCTAATAATGAGCTGTAATCTCATAACAAGCTGTTCTAAGATTCCGCATCACCGAATCAGTCAACCATTCACTGATAATGAGTTGTAATCTCAAAACAAGCTATTCTGAGCTGCCACATCCCCGAATTGGTCAACTGTTCGCTGATAATGAGTTGCAATCTCATAACAAGCCATTCTGAGCTTCCACATTGCCAAATTGTTCAATCGTTCACTCATAATGAGCTGTAATCTCATAACAAGCTATTTTGAGCTTCCACATCACTGAATTGGTCAATCATTTGCTGATAATGAGCTACAATCTCATAACAAGCCGTTCTCAGCTTCCACTTCGCCAAATTGGTCAATCGTTCACTGATAATGAGCTGCAATCTCATAACAAGCCATTCTGAGCTTCCACATCGCCAAATCGGTCAATCATTCACTTATAATGAGCTGCAATCTCATAACAAGCCATTTTGAGCTTCCACATCACCGAATCGGTCAATCATTTGCTGATAATGAGATTTAATCTCATAACAAGCTGTTTTGAGCTTCCACAGCCTTGAATCAGTCAACCCTTCGCTGATAATGAGCTATAATCTCATAAAAGGCTATTTTGAGCTTCCATATCACCGAATCAGTCAACCATTGGCTGATAATGAGTTGTAATCTCATAACAAGCTGTTCTGAGCTTCCACATTGCTGAATCGGTCAATCATTTGTTGATAATGAGCTATAATCTCACAACAAGCCATTCTGAGCTTCCACATTGCTAAATCGGTCAATCGTTCGCTGATAATGAGTTGTAATCTCATAACAAGTTGTTCTGAGCTTCCACATCACCGAATTGGTCAACCGTTCATTGATAATGAGCTATAATCTCATAACAAGTTGTTCTCAGCTTCCACATCGCTGAATCGGTCAATCATTTGCTTATAATGAGCTGCAATCTCATAACAAGCCGTTTTGAGCTTCCACATCGCCGAATCGGTCAATTGTTCACTGATAATGAGCTACCATCTCATAACAAGCCATTCTGAGCTTCCACATCACCAAATCGGTCAATTGTTTGCTGATAATGAGCTGTAATCTTATAACAAGCTATTCTGAGCTTTCACATCGCTAAATCAGTCAACTATTTGCTGATAATGAGCTATAATCTCATAACAAGTTGTTCTAAGCTTCCACATCACCAAATTGGTCAACCATTCATTGATAATGAGTTGTAATCTCATAACAAGCTATTTTAAGCTTCCACATTGCCGAATTGGTCAATCATTTGCTGATAATGAGCTGTAATCTCATAACAAGCCATTCTGAGCTTCCACATTGCTGAATTGGTCAATCTTTCACTGAAAAAGAGCTACAATCTCATAACAAGCCATTCTAAGCTTCCACATTGCCGAATCGGTCAATCGTTCACTGATAATGAGCTGCAATCTCATAACAAGCCATTCTGAGCTTCCACATCACCAAATCGGTCAATCGTTCGCTGATAATGAGTTGTAATCTCAAAAAAAGCTATTCTGAGCTTCCACATTGCCGAATTGATCAACCATTCACTGATAATGAGCTGTAATCTCATAACAAGCTATTCTGAGCTTCCACATCGTTGAATCAGTCAACCGTTCAATGATAATGAGTTGTAATCTCATAACAAGCTATTCTAAGCTTCCACATTTCTGAATCGGTCAATCATTCACTGATAATTAGCTGTAATCTCATAACAAGCTGTTCTGAGCTTTCACATCGTTGAATCGGTCAATCGTTCACTGATAATGAGCTACAATCTCATAACAAGCCATTCTGAGCTTCTACATCACCAAATCGGTCAATCACTCGCTGATAATGAGCTATAATCTCATAATAAGCCATTCTAAGCTTCCACATCGCTGAATCAGTCAACCGTTCACTAATAATGAGCTGTAATCTGATAATAAGCTGCTCTAAGCTTCCACATTGCCGAATCGGTCAACCATTCTCTGATAATGAGCTATAATTTCATAACAAGCTACTTTGAGCTTGCACATCACCAAATCGAACAATCATTCAATGATAATGAGCTGTAATCTCATAACAAGCCATTCTGAGCTTCCACATCGCTGAATTGGTCAACCGTTCACTGATAATGAGCTGTAATCTCATAACAAGCTATTCTGAGCCTCCACATTGCCGAATCGGTCAACCATTTGCTGATAATGAGCTATAATCTCACAACAAGCTATTCTGAGCTTCCACATCGCTGAATCTATCAACTGTTCACTGATAATGAGTTGTAATCTCATAACAAGCTGTTCTAAGCTTCTACATCACTGAATCGGTCAATCATTCACTGATAATGAGCTGTAATCTCATAACAAGCCATTCTAAGCTTCCACATTGTTGAATAAGTCAATCGTTTGCTGATAATGAGCTACAATCTCATAACAAGCCATTCTGAGCTTCTACATCACTGAATCAGTCAATCGTTCACTTATAATGAGCTACAATCTCATAACAAGTCGTTCTGATCTTCCACATCACCGAATCGGTCAACTGTTCGCTGATAATTAGCTGTAATCTCATAACAAGCTATTCTGAGCTTCCACATGACTGAATCGGTCAACCATTCACTGATAATGAGTTGTAATCTCATAACAAGCCATTCTGAACTTCCACATCGCTGAATCGGTCAATTATTCACCGATAATGAGTTGTAATCTCATAACAAGCTGTTCTGAACTTCCACATTACCAAATCGGTCAATCGTTTGCTGATAATGAGCTGCAATCTCAAAACAAGTTGTTCTGAGCTTCCACATCACTGAATCAGTCAACTGTTCATTGATAATGAGCTGCAATCTCATAACAAGCCATTCTGAGCTTCCACATCACCGAATCGGCCAGCCGTTCGCTAATAATGAGATGCAATCTCCTAACAAGTTGTTCTGAGCTTTCACATCCCCGAATTGGTCAACCGTTCGCTGATAATGAGCTGTAATCTTATAACAAGCTGTTCTAAGCTTCCACATCGCTGAATTGGTCAATCATTCACTGATAATGAGCTATAATCTCATAATAAGCTATTCTAAGCTTCCACATCGCTGAATCGGTCAATTGTTCACTGATAATGAGCTACAATCTCATAACAAGCTGTTCTGAGCTTCCACATCATTGAATCAGTCAATCGTTCACTGATAATGAGCTGCAATCTCATAACATGCCATTTTGAGCTTCCACATTGCCAAATCGATCAACCGTTCACTGATAATGAGCTATAATCTCATAACAAGCTATTCTGAGCTTCCACATCACCGAATAGGTCAATCGTCCGCTAATGAGCTATAATCTCATAACAAGCTATTTTGAGCTTCCACAATCCGAATCGATCAACCATTTACTGATAATGAGCTATAATCTCATAACAAGATGTTTTAAGCTTCCACATCACTGAATTAGTCAATTATTTCCTAATAATGAGCTGGAATCTCATAACAAGCTCTTCTGAGCTTCCACATCGCTGAATCAGTCAATTGTTTGCTGATAATGAGCTGCAATCTCATAACAAGCCATTCTGAACTTCCACATCGCCAAATCAGTCAATCGTTCACTGATAATGAGCTACAATCTCATAACAAGCCATTCTGAGCTTCCACATCACCGAATGGGTCAACCATTCACTGATAATGAGCTATAATCTCATAACAAGCTATTTTGAGCTTTCACATTGCCAAATCGGTCAACCATTCGCTGATAATGAGCTGTAATCTCATAACAAGTTGTTCTAAGCTTCTACATCGCCAAATCGGTCAACCGTTCGCTGATAATGAGTTCTAATCTCATAACAATCTATTCTGAGCTTCCACATCACTGAATCGGGCAATCATTCACTGATAATGAGTTGTAATCTCATAACAAGCCATTTAGAGCTTCCACATCACTGAATCGGTCAATCATTCGCTGATAATGAGTTGTAATCTCATAACAAGCTGTTCTGAGCTTTCACATCGCTGAATCAGTCAATTGTTCACTGATAATGAGCTGTAATCTAATAACAAGCCATTCTGAACTTCCACATCACTGAATCGGTCAACCGTTTGCTGATAATGAGTTGTAATCTCATAACAACCTATTCTGACCTTCTAAATCGTTGAATCGGTCAATCGTTCGCTGGTAATGAGTCATAATCTCATAACAAGCTATTCTAAGCTGCCACATCACTAAATCGGTCAATCGTTCACTGATAATGAGCTGCAATCTCATAACAAGCCATTCTGAGCTTCCACATCGCTGAATAGGTTAATCATTCATTGATAATGAGCTGTAATCTCATAATAAGCTATTCTAAGCTTCCACATCGCCAAATTGGTCAACTGTTCACTGATAGTGAGCTGTAATCTCATAACAAGCTATTTTCAGCTTCCACATTATTGAATCGGTCAATCATTCACTGATAATGAGCTGTAATCTCATAACAAGCCATTCTGAGCTTCCACATCGCCGAATCGGTCAACTGTTCACTGATAATGAGCTGTAATCTCATAACAAGCTATTCTGAGCTTCCACATCACTGAATCGTTCAACCGTTCACTAATAATGAGTTGTAATCTCATAACAAGCCATTTTGAGCTTGCACATTAATGAATCTATCAACCGTTTGCTGATAATGAGCTGTAATCTCATCACAAGCTATTCTAAGCTTCCACATCACTGAATCGGTCAACGGTTCGCTGATAATGAGTTGTAATCTCATAACAAGCTGTTTCAAGCTTCCACATCACTAAATAGGTCAATTGTTCACTGATAATGAGCTCTAATCTCATAACAAGTTGTTCTGAGCTTCCACATTACTAAATAGGTCAATCATTCGTTGATAATGAGCTACAATTTCATAACAAGCCGTTCTGAGCTTCCACATCGTTGAATCGGTCAATCGTTCACTGATAATGAGCTGCAATCTCATAACAAGCTGTTCTAATCTTCTACATCACTGAATCAGTCAACCGTTTGCTGATAATGAGCTGTAATCTCATAATAAGTTGTTCTAAGCTTCCACATCGCCAAATTGGTCAACCGTTCCCTGATAATGAGTTGTAATCTCATAACAAGCTGTTCTGAGCTTCCACATCGCCGAATCAGTCAACCATTCACTGATAATGAGTTGTAATATCATAATAAGCTATTCTGAGCTTCCATATCGCCGAATCGGTCAATCGTTCATTGATAATGAGTTGTAATCTCATAACAAGCCATTCTGAACTTCCACATCGCCGACTCGGTCAATCGTTCACTGATAATGAGCTATAATCTCATAACAAGCCATTCTGACCTTTCACATCACTGAATCGGTCAACCGTTCGCTGATTATGAGTTGTAATCTTATAAAAAGCAATTCTGAGCTTCCACATCGCCGAATCGGTCAATTATTCACTGATAATGAGTTATAATCTCATAACAAGCAGTTCTGAGCTTCCACATCGCCGAACCGATCAACCGTTCACTGATAATGAGTTGTAGTCTCATAACAAGCTATTCTGAGCTTCCACATCGCCGAATTGGTCAACCGTTCACTGATAATGAGTTGTAATCTCATAAGAAGCTATTCTGAGCTTCCACATCGCTGAATCGATTAATCGTTTGCTGATAATGAGCTGCAATCTCATAACAAGCTGTTCTGAGCTTCCACATCACCGAATTGCTCAACCGTTCACTGATAATGATCTGTAATCCCATAACAATCTATTTTGAGCTTCCACATCGCTGAATAGGTCAATCGTTCACTGATAATGAGCTACAATCTCATAACAAGCCATTCTGAGCTTCCACATCGCTAAATCGCTCAATCATTTGCTGATAATGAGTTGCAATCTCATAACAAGCCATTCTGATCTTTCACATCGCCGAATCAATCAATCGTTCACTGATAATGAGCTGTAATCTCATAACAAGCTATTCTGAGCTTCCACATCACCGAATCGGTCAACCGTTAGCTGATAATGAGCTGTAATCTTATAACAAGCAATTTCTGAGCTTCTACATCACCGAATGGGTCAATCGTTCACTAATAATGAGTTGTAATCTCATAACAAGCCATTCTAAACTTCCACATCGCTGAATCAGTCAACCGTTCGCTGATAATGAGTTGTAATCTCATAACAAGTTGTTCTGAGCTTCCACATCACTGAATCAGTCAATCGTTCACTGATAATGAGCTACAATCTCATAACAAGCCATTCTGAGCATCCACATCACCGAATCGGTCAATCATTCACTGATAATGAGTTGCAATCTCATAACAAGCCATTCTGAGCTTTCACATCGTCGAATCGGTCAACCGTTTGCTGATAACGAGCTGTAATCTCATAACTAGCTATTCTGAGCTTCAACATCACTGAATTGGTCAACCGTTCACTGATAATGAGCTATAATCTCATAACAAGCTGTTCTGAGCTTCCACATCCCCGAATCGGTCAACCGTTCGCTGATAATGAGTTATAATCTCATAACAAGCTATTCTAAGCTTCCACATCGCTAAATCAGTCAATCATTCGCTGATAATGAGCTGTAATCTCATTACAAGCCGTTCTGAGCTTCCACATCGCTGAATCAGTCAATCGTTCACTGATAATGAGCTGCAATCTCATAACAAGCCGATCTGAGCTTCCACATCGTTAATCAGTCAATCGTTTGCTGATAATAAGCTGCAATCTCATAATAAGTTGTTCTGAGCTTCCACATCGCCAAATTTGTCACCCCTTCGCTGATAATGAGCTATAATCTCATAAAAAGCTATTTTGAGCTTCCACATCGCCGAATCAGTCAATCATTCACCGATAATGAGTTGTAATCTCATAACAAGCCATTCTGAGCTTCCACATAGCCGAATCAATCAACCATTTGCTGATAATGAGTTGTAATCTCATAACAAGCTATTCTGAGCTTCCACATCACCGAATCGGTCAATCATTTGCTGATAATGAGCTGTTATCTCATAACAATCTATTCTAAGCTTCCACATCACTGAATCAGTCAATGTTTCACTGATAATGAGTTATAATCTCATAACAAGCCATTCTGAGCTTCTGCATCACTGAATTAGTCAACCGTTCACTGATAACAAGTTGTAATCTCATAACAACTTGTTCTGAGCTTCCACATCACCGAATCGGTCAATCGTTCACTGATAATGAGTTGTAATCTCATAATAAGCTGTTCTGAGCCTCCACATCACTGAATCAGTCAATTGTTCACTGATAATGAGTTTTAATCTCATAATAAGCTATTCTGAGCTTCCACATCGCCGAATCGGTCAATCGTTTGCTGATAATGAGCTATAATCTCATAACAAGCTATTATGAGCTTCCACATCATTGAATCGGTCAATCATTCATTGATAATGAGCTACAATCTCATAGCAAGCCGTTCTGAGCTTCCAGATCGCCAAATCGGTCAATCGTTCACTGATAATGAGCTGCAATCTCATAACAAGTCATTCTGAGCTTCCACATCGCTGAATCGGTCAACCGTTCATTGATATTGAGTTATAATCTCATAACAAGCTGTTCAGAGCTTCCACATCACCGAATCGGTCAATCATTCACTGATAATGAGCTGTAATCTCATAACAAGCTATTCTGAGCTTCCACATCACCGAATCAGTCAATCATTTGCTGATAATGAGCTGCAATCTCATAACAAGCTATTCTGAGCTTCCACATCGTCAAATTGGTCAACCATTCCTTATTGAGTTGTAATCTCATAACAAGCCATTCTGAGCTTCCACATCGCCAAATCAGTCAACCGTTTGCTGATAATGAGTTATAATCTCATAACAAGCTTTTCTGAGCTTCCACATCGCTGAATCGGTCAATCGTTCACTGATAATGAGCTGTAATCTCATAACAAGCCATTCTAAGCTTCCACATCGCTGACTTGGTTAATCATTCATTGATAATGAGCTGCATTCTCATAACAAGCCGTTCTGAGCTTCCACATCGCCGAATCGGTCAATCATTTGCTGATAATGAGCTATAATCTCATAAAAAGCCATTCTGAGCTTCCACATCACCGAATCAGTCAATCGTTCACTGATAATGAGGTGTAATCTCATAACAAACCGTTCTGAGCTTCCACATCACCGAATCAGTCAAGCATTCGCTGATAATGAGTTATAATCTCATAACAAGCTCTTCTGAGCTTCCACATCGCCGAATCAGTCAATCATTCACTGATAATGAGATTATAATCTCATAACAATCTATTCTGAGCTTCCACATCACTTATTTGGTTAATCATTCACTGATAATGAGCTACAATCTCATAACAAGCCATTCTGAGCTTCCACATCGCCGAATCGGTCAATCATTCACTGATAATGACCTGCAATCTCATAACAAGCCGTTCTGAGCTTCCACATCACCGAATCGGTCAACCATTCACTGATAATGAGCTCTCATCTCATAACAAGCTATTTTGAGCTTCCACATCACCGAATCGGTCAACCGTTCGCTGATAATGAGCTGTAATCTCATAACAAGCTGTTCTAAGCTTCCACATCGCCAAATCGGTCAACTGTTCACTGATAATGAGTTGTAGTCTCGTAACAAGCTATTCTGAGCTTCCACAATGCCGAATCGGTCAATCGTTCACTGATAATGGGCTGTAATCTCATAGCAAGCCATTTTGAGCTTCCACATCACTGAATCGGTCAATTGTTCTCTGATAATGAGCTGCAATCTCATAACAAGCCGTTCTGAGCTTCTACATAACCAAATCGGTCAATCATTCACTGATAATGAGCTGTAATCTCATAACAAGCCATTCTGAGCTTCCACATCACCGAATCGGTCAACCATTCGCTAATAATGATCTGTAATCTCATAACAAGCTATTCTGATCTTCCACATCGCCAAATTGGTAAATCATTCACTGATAATGAGCTGTAATCTCATAATAAGCTGTTCTAAGCTTCCACATCGCTGAATGAGTCAATCGTTCCCTGATAATGAGCTGCAATCTGATAACAAGCTATTTTGAGCTTCCACATTGCCGGATCGGTCAATCATTTGCTAATAATGAGCTGCACTCTCATAACAAGGCATTCTGAGCTTCCACATCGCCGAATCGGTCAACCATTCACTGATAATGAGATGTAATCTCATAACAAGCTATTCTGAGATTCCACATCGCCAAATCGGTCAATTATTTGCTGATAATGAGCTGTAATCTCATAACAAGCTGTTTTGAGCTTCTACATCGCTGAATCAGTCAATCTTTTGCTGATAATGAGCTGCAATCTCATAACAAGCCGTTCTGAGCTTCCACATCGCCAAATTGGTCAATCTTTCAATGATAATGAGCTGCAATCTCATAACAAGCCGTTCTGAGCTTCTACATCACCGAATTGGTCAATTGTTCACTGATAATGAGCTGCAATCTCATAACAAGCCATTTTCAGCTTCCACATCCCAAAATAGGTCAACCATTCACTGATAATGAGCTGTAATCTCATAACAAGCTATTCTGAGCTTTCACATTGCTGAATCGGTGAACTGTTCACTGATAATGAGCTGTAATCTCATAACAAGCTTTTCTAAGCTTCCACATCACCGAATCGGTCAACTGTTCGCTGATAATGAGTTGTAATCTCATAACAAGCCATTCTGAGCTTCCACATTGCCAAATCGATCAATCGTTCACTGATAATGAGCTATAATCTAATAACAAGTCATTCTGAGCTTCCACATCACTGAATAAGTCAATCATTCGCTGATAATGAGCTGCAATCTCATAACTAGTTATTATGAGCTTCCACATCACCAAATCGGTCAATCGTTCACTGATAATGAGCTATAATCTCATAACAAGCCATTTTGAGCTTCCACATCGCCAAATCGGTCAATCGTTCGCTGATAATGAGCTATAATCTCATAACAAGCTATTCTGAGCTTCTGCATCACCGAATCGGTCAATCATTCACTGATAATGAGTTATAAGCTCATAAGAAGCCGTTCTGAGCTTCCACATTGCCGAATCGGTCAATCGTTCACTGATAATGAGTTATAATCTCATAACAAGCTATTCTGAGCTTCCACATCGCCAAATCGGTCAATCGTTCACTAATAATGAGCTGTAATCTCATAACAACCTGTTCTAAGCTTCCACATCGCTGAATCGGTCAACCGTTCGCTGATAATGAGCTACAATCTCATAACAAGTCATTCTAAACTTCCACATCACCGAATAAGTCAATCGTTCGCTGATAATGAGCTGCAATCTCATAAAAAGCCATTCTGAGCTTTCACATCGCCAAATCGGTCAACCATTTGCTGATAATGAGCTGTAATCTCATAACAAGCTGTTCTGAGCTTCCACATTGCCGAATCGGTCAACCATTCGTTGATAATGAGCTGTAAACTCATAACAAGTTGTTCTGAGCTTCCACATCGCCGAATCGGTCAACCGTTTGCTGATAATGAGTTGTAATCTCATAACTAGGTATTCTGAGCTTCCACATCGCCGAATCAGTCAATCATTCGCTGATAATGAGCTGTAATCTCATAACAAGCCATTTTGAGCTTCCACATCGTTGAATCGGTCAATCATTCGCTGATAATGAGCTGCAATCTCATAACAAGCCGTTCTGATCTTCCACATCGCTGAATCGGTCAATCGTTCACTGATAATAAGCTGTAATCTCATAAAAATCCATTCTGAGCTTCCACATCGCCAAATCGATCAATCATTTGCTGATAATGAGCTACAATCTCATAACAAGCCATTCTGAGCTTCCACATCGCCGAATCAGTCAATCATTCACTGATAATGAGTTGTAATCTCATAACAAGCCATTCTGAGCTTCCACATCACCGAATTGGTCAACCGTTCGCTGATAATGAGCTGTAATCTCATAACAAGCCATTTTGAGCTTCCACATTACTGAATCGGTCAATCATTCTCTAATAGTGAGTTGTAATCTCATAACAAGCCGTTCTGACCTTCCACATCACCAAATCGGTCAATCATTTGGTGATAATGAGCTGTAATCTCATAACAAGCTGTTCTGAGCTTCCACATCACTGAATCAGTCAATCGTTTGCTGATAATGAGGTAGAATCTCATAACAAGCTATTCTAAGCTTCCACATTGCTAAATCAATCAATCGTTCACTCATAATGAGGTGCAATCTCATAACAAGCCATTCTAAGCTTCCACATTGCTGAATTGATCAACCGTTTGCTGATAATGAGCTATAATCTCATTACAAGCCGTTCTGAGCTTCAACTTCGCTAAATCAGTCAATCGTTCACTGATAATGAGCTGCAATCTCATAACAAGCCGTTTTGAGCTTCCACATCGTTGAATTGGTCAATCATTCACTGATAATCAGCTGTAATCTCATAACGAGCCATTTTGAGCTTCCACATAGCCGAATTGGTCAACCGTTCACTAATAATGAGTTGTAATCTCATAACAAGCTGTTCTGAGCTTCCACATCACCGAATCGGTCAATCATTCACTGATAATGAGCTGTAATCTCATAACAAGCCATTCTAAGCTTCCACATCATCGAATCGATCAACCATTCACTGATAATGAGCTGTAATCTTATAACAAGCAATTTTGAGCTTCCACATCGCCGAATCGATCAATCGTTTGCTGATAATGAGTTGTAATCTCATAACAAGTCATTCTGAGCTTCCACATCGCTGAATTAGTTAACCATTTGCTGATAATGAGTTATAATCTCATAACAAGCTGTTCTGAGCTTCCACATCGCCGAATTGGTCAACCGTTCGATGATAATGAGCTGTCATCTCATAACAAGCTATTCTTAGCTTCCACATCACTGAATTAGTCAATCATTTGCTGATAATGAGCTGTAATCTCATAAGAAGTCATTCTGAGCTTCCACATCACTAAATCGGTCAATCATTCGCTGATAATGAGCTGCAATCTCATAACAAGCCATTCTCAGCTTCCACATCGTTGAATCGGTCAACCATTCACTGATAATGAGCTGTAATCACATAACAAGCTATTCTAAGCTTCCACATTGCCGAATTGGTCAACCGTTCACTGATAATGACCTGTAATCACATAACAAGCGGTTGTGAGCTTCAACATCACCGACTCGGTTAATCGTTCGCTGATAATGAGCTATAATCTCATAACAAGCCGTTCTGAGCTTCTACATCACCGAATCGGTCAATCATTCACTGATAATGAGCTGTAATCTCATAACAAGCCGTTCTGAGCTTCCACATCGCTGAATCCGTCAATCGTTCACTGATAATGAGCTGCAATCTTATAACAAGCCATTTTAAGCTTCCACATCACCGAATCGATCAATCGTTTGCTAATAATGAGCTATAATCTCATAACAAGCCGTTCTGAGCTTCCACATCACTGAATTGGTCAACCGTTCGCTGATAATGAGCTATAATCTCATAACAAGCTATTCTAAGCTTCCACATCGCCAAATCGGTCAACCGTTCACTAATAATGAGTTGTAATATCGTAACAAACCATTCTGAGCTTCCACATCGGTAAGTCGTTTGCTGATAATGAGCTATAATCTCATAACAAGCTGTTCTGAGCTTCCACATCGCTGAATTGGTCAATCGTTCGCTGATAAGGAGCTGCAATCTCATAACAAGCCATTCTAAGCTTCCACATCGCCAAATCGGTCAATCATTCGCTGATAATAAGCTGCAATCTCATAACAAGTTGTTCTAAGCTTCCACATCGCTGAATCGGTCAATTGTTCACTAATAATGAGCTACAATCTCATAACAAGCTATTCTGAGCGTCCACATCGCCAAATCGGTCAATTGTTCGCTGATAATGAGCTACAATCTCATAACAAGCTGTTCTGAGCTTGCACATTGTCGAATCGGTCATCCGTTCACTAATAATGAGCTGTAATCTTAGAACAAGCTATTCTGAGCTTCCACATCGTCGAATCGGTCAATTGTTCACTGTTAATGAGCTATAATCTCATAACAAGCTATTCTAAGCTTCCACATTGCTGAATCGATCAACCGTTCACTAATAATGAGCTGTAATCTCATAACAAGCTATTTTGAGCTTCCACATTGCCGAATCGGTCAATCATTCGCTGATAATGAGTTGTAATCTCATAACAAGCTGTTTTGAGCTTCCACATCGCCGAATCGGTCAACCATTCGCTGATAATGAGTTGTAATCTCATAACAAGCTGTTCTAAGCTTCCACATTGCCGCATCAGTCAATCGTTCACTAATAATGAGCTGTAATCTCATAACAAGTTGTTCTGAGCTTCCACATTGTTGACTCGGTCGATCATTCACTGATAATGAGCTGCAATCTCATAACAAGCCATTCTGAGCTTCCACATCACCAAATCAGTCAATCTTTCACTGATAATGAGCTGTAATCTCATAACAAGCTAATCTAAGCTTCCACATCGCCGAATCAGTCAACCGTTCACTGATAATGAGCTGTAATCTCATAACAAGCTATTCTGAGCTTCCACATCGCCGAATCAGTCAACAGTTCACTGATAATGAGCTGTAATCTCATAACAAGTTGTTTTGAGCTTCCACATCATCGAATCGGTTAATCGTTCACTGATAATGAGTTGTAATCTCATAACAAGCTATTCTGAGCTTCCACATTGCTAAATCGGTCAATCATTCTGTGATAATGAGGTGTAATCTCATAACAAGCCATTCTGAGCTTCCACATCACTGAATCGGTCAATCATTCGCTGATAATGAGCTGCAATCTCATAACAAGCCATTTTGAGCTTCCACATCTCTGAATCGGTCAATCATTCACTGATAATGAGCTGTAATCTAATAACAAGTCGTTCTGAGCTTCCAGATTGCCAAATTGGTCAATCATTCGCTGATAATGAGCTGTAATCTCATAACAAGCTATTTTGAGCTTCTGAATCACTGAATCAATCATTCGTTCACTGATAATGAGTTGTAATCTCATAACAAGCTGTTCTAAGCTTCCACATCGCTAAATCGGTCAATCATTTACTGATAATGAGCTTTAATCTCATAACAAGCTGTTCTGAGCCTCCACATCGCTGAACTGGTCAATCATTCGCTCATAATGAGCTGCAATCTCATAACAAGCCATTCTGAGCTTCCACATCGCTGAATCGGTCAATCGTTCACTGATAATGAGCTGCAATCTCATAACAAGCTATTCTGAGTTTCAACATCACCGAATCAGTAAATCGTTCACTGATAATGAGCTATAATCTCATAATAAGCTGTTCTAAGCTTCCACATCGCCAAATTGGTCAACCATTCACATATAATGAGTTGTAATCTCATAGCAAGCTATTCTGAGTTTCAAAATCACCGAATCGGTCAATCATTCACTGATAATGAGCTGTAATCTCATAACAATCAGTTCTGAGCTTCCACATCGCTGAATCGGTCAATTATTCGCTGATAATGAGCTACAATCTCATAACAAGCTGTTCTGAGCTTGCACATCGCCAAATCGATCAACCATTCACTGATAATGAGCTATAATCTCATAACAAGACATTTTGATCTTCCACATCGCCGAATCGGTCAACCGTTCACTGATAATGAGCTGTAATCTCATAACAAGTTGTTCTAAGCTTCCACATCACTGAATCGGTCAATCATTCACTGATAATGAGTTGTAATCTCATAACAAGCCATTCTGAGCTTCCACATCGCCAAATCAGTCAATCATTTGCTGATAATGAGCTATAATCTCATAACAAGCTGTTCTGAGCTTCCACATCACTGAATCAGTCAATCATTCACTGATAATGAGCTGTAATCTCATAACAAGCCATTCTGAGCTTCCACATCACTGAATCGGTCAATCATTCACTGATAATGAGCTGCAATCTCATAACAAGCCATTCTGAGCTTGCACATTGCCGAATCGGTCAACCGTTCGGTAATAATGAGCTGTAATCTCATAATAACCCGTTCTGAGCTTCCACATCGCTGAATCGGTCAATCGTTCGCTAATAATGAGCTGTAATCTCATAACAAGCTATTCTAAGCTTCCACATCGCCGAATCAGTCAATCGTTCACTGATAATGAGTTGTAATCTCATAACAAGCCGTTCTGAGCTTCTACATCACCAAATCGGTCAATCGTTCACTGATAATGAGCTGTAATCTCATAACAAGCTGTTCTGAGCTTCCACATCGCTGAATCGGTCAATCGTTCACTGATAATGAGCTACAATCTCATAACAAGCTATTCTGAGCTTCCACATCACCTAATATGTCAATCGTTCACTGATAATGAGTCGCAATCTTATAACAAGCCATTCTGAGCTTCCACATCCCCGAATCGGTCAACTGTTCACTGATAATGAGCTGTAATTTCATAACAAGCTTTTTTGAGCTTCCACATCGCTAAATCGATCAATCGTTCATTGATAATGAGCTGTAATCTCATAACAAGCTATTCTGAGCTTCAACATCGCTGAATCAATCAATCATTCATTGATAATGAGCTGTAATCTCATAACAAGCCATTCTGAGCTTCCACATCGCCGAATCGGTCAATCATTCACTGATATTGAGCTGTAATCTCATAACAAGCCATTCTGAGCTTCCACATCGCTGAATCGGTCAATCATTTGCTGATAATGAGCTACAATCTCATAACAAGCCATTCTGATCTTCCACATCACCAAATCAGTCAATCATTCACTGATAATGAGCTGCAATCTAATAACAAGCCATTCTGAGCTTCTACATCGCCAAATCGGTCAATCATTCACTGATAATGAGCAGCAATATCATAACAAGCCATTCTGAGCTTCCACATTGCCGAATTGGTTAACTGTTTGCTGATAATGAGCTATAATCTCATAACAAGCTGTTCTGAGCTTCCACATCACTAAATCAGTCAACCATTCACTGATAATAAGCTGTAATTTCATAACAAGCTGTTCTGAGCTTACACATCACCAAATCGGTCAACCGTTTGCTAATAATGATTTGTAATCTCATAACAAGCTATTCTGAGCTTCCACATCGCCGAATCGGTCAATCATTCACTAATAATGAGCTTTACTCTTATAACAAGCCATTCTGAGCTTCGACATTGCTGAATCGGTCAATCATTCACTGATAATAAGCTGCAATCTCATAACAAGCCATTCTGAGCTTCCACATTGCCGAATCGATCAATCATTGACTGATAATGAGCTATAATCTCATAACAAGCCGTTCTGAGTTTCCACATCGCCGAATCGGTCAACCGTTCGTTGATAATGAGCTGTAATCTTATAGCAAGCAATTTTGAGCTTCCACATCGCCAAATCAGTCAATCATTCGCTGATAATGAGTTATAATCTCATAAAAAGCCATTCTGAGCTTCCACATCGCAGAATTGGTCAATCGTTCACTGATAATGAGTTGTAATCTCATAACAAGCAATTTTGAGCTTCCACGTCGCTGAATCGGTCAGTCGTTCACTGATAATGAGCTACAATCTCATAACAAGCCATTCTGAGCTTCCACATCGCTGAATCGGTCAACCATTCGCTGATAATAAGCTGTAATCTCATAACAAGCCATTCTGAGATTCCACATCGCCGAATCGGTCAACCGTTCGTTGATAATGAGCTGTAATCTCATAACAAGTTGTTCTGAGCTTCCACATCGCTGAATCGGTCAACCGTTCACTGGTAATGAGTAGTAATCTCATAACAAGCCATTCTGAGCTTCCACATCACTGAATCAGTCAATTGTTCATTGATAATGAGTTGTTATCTCATAACAAGCTATTCTGAGCTTCCACATCACCAAATCGGTCAATTTTTCACTGATAATGAGCTGTAATCTCATAACAAGCTATTCTAAGCTTCCACATCACCGAATCAGTCAATCATTCGCTGATAGTGAGCTGTAATCTCATAAGAAGCTGTTCTGAGCTTCCAAATCACTGAATCGATCAATCATTCGCTGATAATGAGCTGCAATCTCATAACAAGCCGTTTTGAGCTTCCACATCGCTGATAATGAGTTGTAATGTCATAACAAGCCATTCTAAGCTTCCACATCGCCGAATCGGTCAATCGTTTGCTGATAATGAGCTATAATCTCATAACAAGCTATTTTGAGCTTCCACATCACTGAATCAGTCAATCGTTCGCTGATAATGAGCTACAATCTCATAACAAGCCATTCTGAGCTTCCACATTGCCAAATCGGTCAATCATTCATTGATAATGAGCTACAATCTTATAACAAGCCGTTCTGAGCTTGCACATCACCGAATCAGTCAACCGTTTGTTAATAATGAGTTGTAATCTCATAACAAGCCGTTCTGAGCTTCCACATCACTGAATCGGTCAATCATTCACTAATAATGAGCTGCATTCTGATAACAAGCCATTCTGAGCTTACACATCGCTGAATTGGTCAATCATTCGCTGATAATGAGCTATAATATCATAACAAGCCGTTCTGAGCTTCCACGTCACTGAATCGGTCAACTGTTCGTTGATAATGAGCTGTAATCTCATAACAAGCTGTTCTGAGCTTCCACATTGCCGAATCAGTCAATCATTCACTGATAATGAGTTGTAACCTCATATTAAGCCATTCTGAGCTTCCACATCACCAAATCGGTCAATCATTCACTGATAATGAGTTGTAAGCTCATAACAAGCTATTCTGAGCTTCCACATCACTTAATAGGTCAATCATTCACTGATAATGAGCTGCAATCTCATAACAAGCTATTTTGAGCTTCCACATCGCCAAATCAGTCAATCATTCACTAATAATGACCTACAATCTCATAACAAGCCATTCTGAGCTTCCACATCCCCAAATCGCTCACCCTTTCGCTGATAATGACCTGTAATCTCATAACAAGTTGTTCTGAGCTTCCACATCGCTGAATCAATCAATCGTTCACTGATAATGAGCTGTAATCTCATAACAAGCTGTTCTGAGCTTCCACATCGCTGATTCAGTCAATCATTCACTGATAATGAGCTGCAATCTCATAATAAGCTGTTCTGAGCTTCCACATCACCGAATCAGTCAATCATTCACTGATAATGAGCTGTAATCTCATAACAAGGCATTCTGAGCTTCCACATCGCTGAATCGGTCAATCATTTGCTGATAATGAGCTACAATCTCATAACAAGACGTTCTGAGCTTCCACATCGCTGAATCGGTCAATCGTTCACTGATAATGAGCTGCAATCTCATAACAAGCCATTCTAAGCTTCCACATTACCGAATCGATCAATCGTTCACTGATAATGAGATGTAATCTCATAACAAGCCGTTCTGAGCTTCCACATCGTCGAATTGGTCAACCATCCATTGATAATGAGTTGTAATCTTATAACAAGCAATTATGAGCTTCCACATCGCCGAATCAGTCAATCATTCACTGATAATGCATTGTAATCTCATAACAAGCCGTTCTGAGCTTCCACATCACTGAATCGGTCAATCGTTCGCTGATAATGAGTTATAATCTCATAACAAGCTATTATGAGCTTCCACATTGCCGAATCGGTCAATCGTTTGCTGATAATGAGCTGTAATCTCATAACAAGCTATTATGAGCTTCCACATCGCGAAATTGGTCAATCGTTCCCTGATAATGAGCTGTAATCTCATAACAAGCCATTCTGAGCTTTCACATCACCAAATCAGTCAATCATTCACTGATAATGACTTGCAATCTCATAACAAGCCATTATGAGCTTCCACATCACCAAATCGGTCAACCATTCGCTGATAATGAGTTGTAATCTCATAACAAGCTATTCTGAGATTCCACATTTCCAAATCGATCAACCATTCACTGATAATGAGCTGTAATCTCATAACAAGCTATTCTGAGCTTCCACATTGCCGAATCGGTCAACTGTTCACTGATAATGAGTTGTAATCTAATAATGAGCTGTTCTGAGCTTCCACATCGCTGAATCAGTGAATCATTCAATGATAATGAGCTATAATCTCATAACAAGCCATTCTGAGCTTCAACATCACTGAATCGGTCAATCGTTCACTGATAATGAGCTATAATCTGATAACAAGCCATTCTGAGCTTACACATCGCCGAATCGGTCAATCATAACAAGCTGTTCTGAGCTTCCACATCACTGAATCAGTCAATTGTTCGCTGATAATAAGCTGTAATCTCATAACAATTTGTTCTGAGCTTCCACATTGCTGAATCAGTCAATCGTTCGCTGATAATGAGCTGCAATCTCATAATAAGCCGTTTTGAGCTTACACATCGCCGAATCGATCAATCATTCACTGATAATGAGCTGTAATCTCATAACAAGCCATTCTGAGCTTCCACATCACCGAATCGGTCAATCATTCACTGATAATGAGCTATAATCTCATAAAAATCTATTCTGAGCTTCCACATCACCGAATCGGTCAAGCGTTCACTGATAATGAGCTATAATCTCATAACAAGTTGTTCTGAGCTTCCACATCACCGAATCAGTCAACCGTTCACTGATAATGTATTGTAATCTCATAACAAGCCATTCTGAGCTTCCACATTGCCGAATCGGTCAACCATTCGCTGATAATGAGTTGTAATCTCATAACAAGCTTTTCTGAGCTTCCACATAACCGAATCGGTCAATCGTTCACTGATAATGAGCTGCAATCTCATAACAAGCTATTCTGAGCTTCCACATTGCTAAATCAGTCAATCGTTCACTGCTAATGAGCTGTAATCTAATAACAAGCCATTCTGAGCTTCCACATCACTGAATCGGTCAGTTTTTCACTGATAATGAGCTGCAATCTCATAACAAGCCATTCTGATAGTGAGTTGTAATCTCATAACAAGCTTTTCTGAGCTTCTACATTACCGAATCAATCAATCATTCGCTGATAATGAGCTGTAATCTCATAACAAGCTATTTTGATCTTCCACATTGCTGAATCGGTCAATCATTCGCTGATAATGAGCTGTAATCTCATAACAAGCCATTTTGAGCTTCCACATCACTGAATCAGTCAGCCATTCACTGATAATGAGCTGCAATCTTATAACAAGTCGTTCTTAGCTTCCACATCGCCGAATCGATCAATCATTCACTGATAATTAGCTGCAATCTCATAACAAGCCGTTCTGAGCTTCCACATTGCTGAATCGGTCAATCGTTTGCTGATAATGTGCTGTAATCTCATTACAAGCTATTCTGAGCTTCCACATCACCGAATCGGTGAATCGTTCGTTGATAATGAGCTGTAATCTCATAACAAGCCATTCTAAGCTTCCACATTGCCGAATCGGTCAACCGTTCACTGATAATGAGCTGTAATCTAATAACAAGTTGTTCTAAGCTTCAACATCACTGAATCAATCAATCATTCACTAATAATGAGTTGGAATCTCATAACAAGCTATTCTGAGCTTCCACATCGCTGAATCGGTCAATCGTTCGCTGATAATGAGCTGCAATCTCATAACAAGCTGTTCTGAGCTTCCACATCGCCGAATTGGTCAATCATTCACTGATAATGAGCTGTAATCTCATAACAAGCCATTCTAAGATTCGACATCACCAAATCGGTCAACCATTCACTGATAACAAGCTGTAATCTCGTAACAAGCTGTTCTGAGCTTCCACATCACCGAATCGGTCAACCGTTCGCTGATAATGAGTTGTAATCTCATAACAAGCTATTTTGAGCTTCCACATCATCGAATCGGTCAATCATTCACTGATAATGAGCTGTAATCTCATAACAAGCCATTCTGAGCTTCCACATTGCCGAATTGTTCAATCGTTCACTGATAATGAACTGTAATCTCAGAACAAGCTGTTCTGAGCTTCCACATCACCGAATTGGTCAATCGTTTGCTGATAATGACTTGTAATCTCATAACAATTCATTCTGAGCTTCCTCATTGTTGAATTGGTCAACCATTCATTGATAATGAGCTGTAATCTCATAACAAGCCGTTTTGAGCGTCCACATCGCCGAATCGGTCAACCCTTCTCTGATAATGAGTTATAATCTTATAACAAGCTATTCTGACCTTCCACATCGCTGAATCGGTCAATCGTTCACTGATAGTGAGTTGTAATCTCATAACAAGCTATTCTGAGCTTCCACATCACTAAATCGGTTAATCATTTGTTGATAATGAGCTGCAATCTCATAACAAGCCATTTTGAGCTTCCACATCGCCGAATCGATCAATCATTTGTTGATAATGTGTTGTAATCTCATAACTAGCCATTCTGAGCTTCCACATCACTGAATCGGTCAACCATTTGCTGATAATGAGCTGTAATCTCATAACAAGTTGTTTTGAGCTTCAACATCGCCGAATCAGTCAATCATTCGCTGATAATGAGTTGTAATCTCATAACAAGCCATTATGAGCTTCCACATCGCCGAATCGATCAACCTTTCACTCTAATGAGCTATAATCTCATAACAAGCTGTTCTGAGCTTCCACATCACGAATCGGTCAATCGTTTGCTTATAATGAGTTGTAATCTCATAACAAGTCGTTCTAAGCTTCCACATTGTTGAATCGTTCAACCGTTCACTGATAATGAGCTTTAATCTCATAATAAACTATTACGAGCTTCCACAGCACCGACTCGGTCAATCATTCATTGATAATGAGCTGTAATCTCATAACAAGCTATTCTGAGCTTCCACATTGCTGAATCAGTCAATCATTCACTGATAATGAGCTGCAATTTGATAACAAGCTATTCTGAGCTTCCACATCACCGCATCGGTTAATCATTCACTGATAATGAGCTACAATCTCATAAAAATCCATTCTGAGCTTCCACATCACCTAATCGGTCAACTGTTCACTGATAATGAGTTGTAATCTCATAACAAAATGTTCTGAGCTTCCACATTGCTGAATCGGTCAACCGTTCACTGATAATGAGCTGTAATCTCACAACAAGCTGTTTTCAGCTTCCACATTGCCAAATCGGTCAACCGTTTGCTGATAATGAGTTGTAATCTCATAACAAGCTATTCTTAGCTTTCACATCGCCGAATTGGTCAATCGTTCGCTAATAATGAGCTGTAATCTCATAACAAGCTATTCTGAGCTTCCACATCGCTGAATTGGTCAATCATTCACTGATAATCAGCTGTAATCTCATAATAAGCCATTTTGAGCTTCGACATCATTGAATCGGTCATTCATTCACTGATAATGAGCTACAATCTCATAATAAGCCATTCTGAGCTTCCACATCATTGAATCGGTCAACCGTTCACTGATAATGAGCTGTAATCTCATAACAAGCCATTCTGAGCTTGCACATTACCAAATCTATCAACCATTCCTTGATAATGAGCTGTAATCTCATAACAAGTTGTTCTGAGCTTCCACATCGCCGAATCGGTCAACCCTTCACTGATAATGAGTTGTAATCTCATAACAAGTTATTCTGAGCTTCCACATCGCTGAATCGGTCAATCGTTCGCTGATAATGAGCTGTAATCTTATAACAAGCTATTCTGAGCTTCCACATCACTGAATCGGTCAATCATTTGCTCATAATGAGCTACAATCTCATAACAAGTCATTCTGAGCTTCCACATCCCCGAATCGGTCAATCGTTCACTGATAATGAGTTGCAATCTAATAACAAGCCCTTCTAAGCTTCCACATCACCGAATCGGTCAACTGTTTGCTGATAACGAGCTACAATCTCATAACAAGCCATTCTGAGCTTCCACATTGCTGAATCGGTCAACCGTTCACTGATAATGAGATGTAATCTCATAACAAGCTGTTCTGAGCTTCCACATTGCCAAATCGGTCAACCGTTCACTGATAATGAGGTATAATCTCATAACAAGTTGTTCTGAGCTTCCACATCACTGAATCGGTCAACCATTCGCTGATAATGAGTTGTAATCTCATAACAAGATATTCTCAGCTTCCACATCGCCAAATCAGTCAATCGTTCGATGATATGAGCTGTAATCTCATAACAAGCTGTTCTGAGCTTCCACATCGCTGAATCGGTCAATTGTTCACTGATAATGAGCTACAATCTCATAACAAGCCATTCTAAGCTTCCACATCATCGAATCGGTCAATCATTCGTTGATAATGAGCTGTAATCTCATAACAAGCTATTATGAGCTTCCACATCACCGAATCAGTCAATTGTTCACTGATAATAAGCTGTAATCTCATAACAAGCTATTCTGAGCTTCCACATCACCGATTCGGTCAACCGTTCGCTGATAATGAGTTGTAATCTCATAACAAGCTGTTCTGAGCTTCCACATCACTAAATCAGCCAATTGTTCACTATTAATGAGCTGTAAACTCATAACAAGCTATTCTGAGCTTCCAAATCACTGAATCGGTCAATCATTCACTGATAATGAGCTATAATCTCATAAAAAACCATTCTGAGCTTCCACATCACCGAATCGGTCAATCATTCGCTGATAATGAGATGTAATCTCATAACAAGCCGTTCAGAGCTTCCACATTGCCGAATCGGTCAACCATTCGTTGATAATGGGCTGTAATCTTATAACAAGCAATTTTGAGGTTCCACATCACTAAATCGGTCAATCATTCACTGATAATGAGTTGTAATCTCATAACAAGCTATTCTGAGCTTCCACACCACCAAATCAGTCAACCGTTTGCTGATAATGAGTTGTAATCTCATAACAAGCTCTTCTGAGCTTCTACATCGCCGAATCGATCAACCGTTCACTTATAATGAGCTATAATCTCATAAGAAGCTATTCTGAGCTATCACATCGCAAAATCGGTCAATCATTCACTGATAATGAGCTGCAATCTCATAACAAGTCATTCTAAGCTTCCACATCACCGAATCGGTCAATCATTCACTGATAATGAGCTGCAATCTCATAACAAGTCATTCTGAGCTTCCACATTGCCGAATTGGTCAATCATTCACTGATAATGAGCTGCAATCTCATAACAAGCCATTCTCAGCTTCCACATTGCCGAATCGGTCAACCGTTCACTGATAATGAGTTGTAATCTCATAACAAGCTATTCTGGGCTTCCACATTACCGAATCAGTCAACCGTCCACTGATAATGAGCTATAATCTCATAACAAGCTGTTATGAGCTTCCACATCACTAAATCGGTCAACCATTCGCTGATAATGAGCTGTAATCTCATAACAAGCCGTTCTAAGCTTCCACATCACCGAATCGGTCAACCATTCACTGATAATGAGCTTTAATTTTATAACAAGCAATTTTGAGCGTCCACATCACCGAATCGGTCAATCGCTCGCTGATAATGAGTTGTAATCTAATAACAAGTCATTCTGAGCTTTGACATCGCCAAATCGGTCAACTGTTTGCTGATAATGAGTTGTAATCTCATAAAAAGCTATTCTGAGCTTCTACATCGCCGTATCGGTCAACTGTTCGCTGATAATGAGCTGTCATCTCATAACAAGTTGTTCTGAGCTTCCACATCGCTGAATCGGTCAATCATTTGCTGATATTGAGCTGTAATCTTATAACAAGTAATTCAGAGCTTCCACATCACTAAATCGGTCAATCATTCACTGATAATGAGCTACAATCACATAACAAGCCGTTCTCAGCTTCCACATCACTGAATCGGTCAACCATTTGCTGATAATGAGCTGTAATCTCATAACAAATTGTTCTAAGCTTCCACATCATCAAATCGGTCAACCGTTCACTGATAATGACCTGTAATCTCATAACAAGCAGTTGTGAGCTTCCACATCACCGAATCGGTCAATCATTCACTGATAATGAGCTGTAATCTCATAACAAGCCATTCTGAGCTTCCACATCACCGAATCGGTCAATCGTTCACTGATAATGAGCTGTAATCTCATAACAAGCCATTCTGAGCTTCCACATCGCTGAATCTGTCAATCGTTCACTGATAATGAGCTACAATCTCATAACAAGTCGTTCTAAACTCCCACATCGCCGAATCGGTCAATCATTCACTACTAATGAGCTGTAATCTCATAATAAGCCGTTCTGAGCTTTCACATCGCCGAATTGGTCAACTGTTCGTTGATAATGAGCTGTAATCTCATAACAAGCTATTCTGGGCTTCCACATCGCCAAATCAGTCAACTGTTAGCTGATAATGAGTTGTAATCTCATAACAAACCGTTCTGAGCTTCCACATCGGTAAATTGTTTGCTAATAATGAGCTGTAATCTCATAACAAGCTGTTCTGAGCTTCCACATCACTGAATTGGTCAATCGTTCACTGATAATGAGCTGCAATCTCATAACAAGCCATTCTAAGCTTCCACATCGCCAAATCGGTCAATCATTCACTGATAATGAGCTGTAATCTCATAACAAGCTGTTCTAAGCTTCCACATCATTGAATTAGTTAATCGTTCGCTGATAATAAGCTGCAATCTCATAACAAGCTATTCTGAGCTTCCACATCACCAAATCGGTCAATTGTTCACTAATAATAAGCTGCAATCTCATAACAAGCTATTCTGAGCTTGCACATTGCCGAATCGGTCAATCGTTCAATGATAATGAGCTGTAATCTCATAACAAGCTATTCTAAGCTTCTACATCACCGAATCAGCCAATTGTTCGCTGATAATGAGCTATAATCTCATAACAAGCTGTTCTAAGCTTCCACATTGCTGAATCAATCAACCATTCACTAATAATGAGCTGTAATCTCATAACAAGCTATTCTGAGCTTCCACATCACCGAATTGGTCAATCGTTCACAGATAATGAGTTGTAATCTCATAACAAGCTATTATGAGATTCCACATCACTGAATCGGTCAACTGTTCGCTGATAATGAGTTGTAATCTCATAACAAGCTGTTTTAAGCTTCCATATTGCCGAATCAGTCAATCGTTCACTGATAATGAGCTGTAATCTCATAACAAGTTGTTCTGAGCTTCCACATTGCTGAATCGGTCAATCATTCACTGATAATGAGCTGCAATCTCATAACAAGCCATTCTGAGCTTCCACGTCGCCAAATTGGTCAATCTTTCACTGATAATGAGCTACAATCTCATAACAAGCTGTTCTAAGCTTCCACATCCCAGAATCAGTCAACCATTCGCTGATAATGAGCTATAATCTCATAACAAGCTATTCTGAGCTTCCACATCGCCGAATCGGTCAACCGTTCACTGATAATGAGCTATAATCTCATAACAAGTTGTTCTGAGCTTCCACATCGCCAAATTGATCAACCGTTTGTTGATAATGAGTTGTAATCTCATAACAAGCTATTTTGAGCTTCCACGTTGCTAAATCAGTCAATCGTTCCCTGATAATGAGCTGTAATCTCATAACAAGCCATTCTGAGCTTCTACATCGCTGAATCGGTCAATCATTCACTGATAATGAGCTGTAATCTCATAATAAGCCATTCTGAGCTTGCACATCTCTGAATCGGTCAATCGTTCACTAATAATGAGCTGTAATCTCATAACAAGCCATTCTGAGCTTCCAGATTGCCAAATTGGTCAATCGTTCACTGATAATGAGCTGTAATCTCATAACAAGCTATTTTGAGCTTCCGCATCACCGACTCAGTCACTCATTCATTGATAATGAGTTGTAATCTCATAACAAGTTGTTCTGAGCCTCCACATCGCTGAACCGGTCAATCGTTCACTCATAATGAGCTACAATCTCATAACAAGCCATTCTAAGCTTCCACATCACCGAATCGGTCAATCGTTCACTGATAATGAGTTGCAATCTCATAACAAGCTATTCTGAGTTTCAACATCACCGAATCGGTCAATCATTCACTGATAATGAGCTATAATCTCATAATAAGCTATTCTGAGCTTCCACATCGCCAAATCGGTCAACCATTCACTAATAATGAGTTGCAATCTCATAACAAGCTATTCTGAGTTTCAACGTCACCGAATCGGTCAATCATTCACTGATAATGAGCTATAATCTCATAATAAGCTGTTCTGAGCTTCCACATCGCTAAATCGGTTAACCATTCACTGATAATAAGCTGTAATTTCATAACAAGCTGTTCTAAGCTTACACATCACCAAATTGGTCAACCGTTCTCAGATAATGAGTTGTAATCTCATAACAAGTTGTTCTGAGCTTCCACCTTGCCGAATCGGTCAATCATTCACTGATAATGAGCTATAATCTCATAACAAGTTGTTTTGACCTTCCACATCGCTGAATCGGTCAATCATTCGCTGATAATGAGTTGCAATCTCATAACAAGCCATTTGAGCTTCCACATTGTCGAATCGATCAATCGTTCACTGATAATGAGCTGTAATCTCATAACAAGCCGTTCTGAGCTTCCACATCGCTGAATCGTTCAACCGTTCATTGATAATGAGCTGTAATCTTATAACAAGCAATTCTGAGCTTCCACATCGCCAAATTCGGTCAATCATTCACTGATAATGAGTTGTAATCTCATAACAAGCCATTTTGAGCTTCCACATCGCTGAATCGGTCAGCCGTTCGCTGATAATGAGTTGTAATCTCATAACAAGCTATTTTGAGCTTCCACATCACCGAATCGGTCAATCGTTTGCTGATAATGAGCTGTAATCTCATAACAAGCTATTCTAAGCTTCCACATCATAAAATCGGTCAATCGTTCACTGATAATGAGCTGCAATCTCATAACAAGCATTTTTGAGCTTCCATATCACTGAATCGGTCAATCATTCACTGATAATGGGCTGCAATCTCATAACAAGCCATTCTGAGCTTCCACATCGCCGAATCAGTCAACCGTTCATTGATAATGAGCTGTAATCTCATAACAAGCTATTCTGAGCTTCCAGATTACCAAATCGGTCAACCGTTCGCTAATAATGAGCTGTAATCTCATAACAAGCTATTTAGAGATTCCACATCGCCGAATCGGTCAACTATTCACTGATAATGAGTTGTAATCTCATAACAAGCTGTTCTGAGCTTCCACATTGCCAAATCGGTCAATCATTTGATGATAATGACCTATAATCTCATAACAAGTTGTTCTGAGCTTCCACATCGCTGAATCGGTCAATCGTTCACTGATAACGAGCTGCAATCTCATAACAGGTCGTTCTAAGCTTCCACATCGCTGAATTGGTCAACCGTTCACTGATAATGAGCTGTAATCTCATAACAAGCCGTTTTGAGCTTCCACATCGCCTAGTCGGTCAACCGTTTGCTGATAATGAGCTGTGATCTCATAACAAGCTGTTCTAAGCTTCCACATCGCCGAATCGGTCAACCGTTCGCTAATAATGAGTTGTAATCTCATAACAAGCCATTCTGAGATTCCACATCGCTGAATCAGTCAATTTTTTTTTTCTGATAATGAGCTGTAATCTCATAACAAGCTGTTCTTAGCTTCCACATCGCTGAATCGGTCAATCGTTCACTCATAATGAGCTGCAATCTCATAACAAGCCATTCTGAGCTTACACATCGCCAAATCGATCAATCATTCACTCATAATGAGCTGTAATCTCATAACAAGCCATTTTGAGCTTCCACATCGCCGAATCGGTCAACTGTTCACTGATAATGAGCTGTAATCTCATAACAAGCTGTTCTGAGCTTCCACATCACCAAATCGGTCAACCGTTCACTAATAATGAGCTATAATCTCATAACAAGCTGTTCTAAGCTTCCACATCACCGAATCGGTCAAGTGTTCGCTGATAATGAGTTGTAATGTCATAACAAGCCGTTGTAAGCTTCCACATCACCAAATTGGTTAATCATTCACTGATAATGAGCTATAATCTCATAACAAGCTATTCTGAGCTTCCACATCGCTGAATCGGTCAATCATTCACTGATAATGAGCTGCAATCTCATAACAAGCTGTTTTGAGCTTCCACATCGCTAAATCGGTCAATCATTCACTGATAATGAGCTGCAATCTCATAACAAGCCGTTTTGAGCTTCCACATCCCTAAATCGGTCAACCATTCACTGATAATGATCTGTAATCTCATAACAAGCTGTTCGGAGCTTCCACATCGCTGAATCGATCAATCGTTCACTGATAATAAGCTATAATCTCATAACAAGCTATTCTGAGCTTCCACATCGGTGTATCGGTCAATTATTCACTGATAATGAGCTGCAATCTCATAACAAGCTGATCTGAGCTTCCACATCGCCGAATCAGTCAATCATTCACTGATAATGAGCTGTAATCTTATAACAAGGCGTTCTGAGCTTCCACATTGCTGAATCAGTCAACATTTGTTGATAATGAGCTGCAATATCATAACAAGCCGTTCTGAGCTTCCACATCGCCAAATCGGTCAATCGTTCACTGATAATGAGCTGCAATCTCATAACAAGCCATTCTAAGCTTCCACATTGCCAAATTGCTCAATCATTCACTGATAATGAGCTGCAATATCATAACAAGCCATTCTGAGCTTCCACATCGCCGAATCGGTCAACTATTTGCTGATAATGAGCTGTAATCTCATAACAAGCTGTTCTGAGCTTCCACATCACTGAATCGGTCAACCATTCACTGATAATGAGCTGTAATTTCATAAGTAGCTATTCTAAGCTTCCACATCGCCAAATCGGTCAACCGTTCATTGATAATGAGTTGTAATCTCATAACAAGCTATTCTGAGCTTCAACATCGCCAAATCAGTCAATCATTCACTGATAATGAGCTATAATCTTAGAACAAGCCGTTCTGATCTTCCACATCGCTCAATCGGTCAATCGTTTGCTGATAATGAGCTACAATCTCATAACAAGCCATTCTGAGCTTCCACATTATAGAATCAATCAATCGTTCACTGATAATGAGCTCTAATCTCATAACAAGCCATTCTGAGCTTTCACATTTCTGAATCGGTCAACCGTCTATTGATAATGAGCTGTAATCTTATTACAAGGAATTCTGAGCTTCCAAATCGCCGAATCGGTCAATCGTTCATTGATAATGAGTTGTAATCTCATAACAAGCTATTCTGAGCTTCCACATCGCCGAATCGGTCAATCATTCCCTAATAATGAGCTTCAATCTCATAACAAGTCATTCTAAGCTTCCACATCACCAAATCAGTCAATCGTTCACTAATAATGAGCTGCAATCTCATAACAAGCCATTCTGAGCTTCCACATCGCCGAATCGGTCAACCATTCACTAATAATGAGCTATAATCTCATAACAAGCTATTCTGAGCTTCCACATTGCTGAATCGGTCAACCGTTTGGTGATAATGAGCTGTAATCTCATAGTAAGCTATTTTGAGCTTCCACATCACTAAATCAGTCAACTGTTCACTGATAATGAGTTTTAATCTCATAACAAGCTGTTCTGAGCTTCCACATCGCTGAATCGGTCAATCGTTTGATGATAATGAGCTATAATCTCATAACAAGCCATTCTGAGCTTCCACATCGCTGAATCAGTCAATCACTCACTGATAATGAGCTGTAATCTCATAACAAGCCATTCTGAGCTTCCACATCGCTGAATTAGTCAACCATTTGCTAATAATGAGCTATAATCTCATAACAAGCCATTCTGAGCTTCCACATCGCTGAATCGATCAATCGTTCGCCGATAATGAGCTGTAATCTCATAAGAAGTTATTCTGAGCTTCCACATCACTGAATCCATCAACCATTCGCTGATAATGAGTTGTAATCTCATAACACGCCGTTCTGAGCTTCCACATCGCTGAATCAGTCAATTGTTCGCTGATAATGAGCTATAATCGCATAACAAGTTGTTCTGAGCTTCCACATCGCCGAATCAGTCAATCGTTCGCTGATAATGAGCTACAATCTCATAACAAGCTGTTCTGAGCTTACACATCACCGAATCAATCAATCGTTCACTGATAATGAGCTGTTATCTCATAACAAGCCATTCTGAGCTTCCACATCACCGAATCGGTCAACCGTTCACTGATAATGAGTTGTAATCTCATAAAAACCTATTCTAAGCTTCCACATCACCGAATCAGTCAACCGTTCACTGATAATGAGCTATAATCTCATAACAAGTTGTTTTGAGCTTCCACATCACCGAATCGGTCAACCGTTCACTGATAGTGTATTGTAATCTCATAACAAGCCATTCTAAGCTTCCACATTGCCGAATCGGTCAACCATTCGCTGATAATGAGTTGTAATCTCATAACAAGCTTTTCTGAGCTTCCACATTATCAAATAGGTCAATCATTCACTGATAATGAGCTGTAATCTCATAACAAGCTATTCTGGGCTTCCACATTGCTGAATTGGTCAATCGTTTACTGATAATGAGCTATAATCTCATAACAAGCCATTCTAAGCTTCCACATCACTGAATCGGTCAGCCATTCACTAATAATGAGCTGCAATCTCATAACAAGCCATTCTAAGCTTCCACATCACCGAATCGGTCAATCGTTCACTGATAATGAGCTGTAATCTCATAACAAGCTATTCTAAGCTTCCACATCATCGAATTGGTCAATCGTGCGCTGATAGTGAGTTGTAATCTCATAACAAGCTTTTTTGAGCTTCCACATTACCGAATCAGTCAATCATTCACTGATAATGAGCTGCAATCTCATAACAAGCTATTTTGAGCTTCCACATTGCTGAATCGGTCAATCGTTCGCTAATAATGAGCTGTAATCTCATAACAAGCCATTCTGAGCTTCCAAATCACTAAATCGGTCAGCCATTCACTGATAATGTGCTGCAATCTCATAACAAGCCGTTCTGAGCTTCCACATTGCCAAATCGGTCAATCATTCACTGATAATGAGCTACAATCTCATAACAAGCCATTCTAAGCTTCCACATCGCTGAATCGGTCAACCGTTTGCTAATAATGAGCTGTAATATCATTACAAGCTATTCTGAGCTTCAACATCACCAAATTGGTCAATCGTTTGCTGATAATGAGCTGTAATCTCACAACACACCATTCTGAGCTTCCACATTGCCGAATCGGTCAACCGTTCACTGATAATGAGCTGTAATCTCATAACAAGTTGTTCTAAGCTTCCACATCACTGAATCAATCAATCATTCACTGATAATGAGCTGCAATCTCATAACAAGCCGTTCTAAGCTTCCACATCGCCAAATCGGTCAATCATTTGTTGATAATGAGCTGTAATCCCATAACAAGCCATTCCGAGCTTCCACATCACTGAATCGGTCAACAATTCACTGATAATGAGCTGTAATCTCATAACAAGCTGTTCTGAGCTTCCACATCACCAAATTGGTCAACCTTTCCCTGATAATGAGTTGTAATCTCATAACAAGCTATTTTGAGCTTCCACATCACCGAATCGGTCAATCATTCACTGATAATGAGCTGTAATCTCATAACAAGCCATTCTGAGCTTCCACATCGTCGAATTGGTCAACCGTTCACTGATAATGAACTGTAATCTCATAATAAGCTGTTCTGAGCTTCCACATCGCCTTATCAGTCAATCATTGGCTGATAATGAGCTCTAATCTTATAACAAGCTGTAATGAGTTTCCACATCACCGAATTGGTCAATAGTTTATTGATAATGAGTTGTAATCTCATAACAAGTCATTCTGAGCTTCCACATTGCCGAATCGGTCAGCCATTCATTGATAATGAGCTGTAATCTCATAACAAGCCATTCTGAGCATCCACATCACCGAATCGGTCAACCGTTCACTGATAATGAGTTGTAATCTCATAACAAGCTATTCTAACCTTCCACATCGCTGAATCGGTCAATCATTCACTTTTAATGAGTTGCAATCTCATAACAAGCTGTTCTGAGCTTCCACATTGCTAAATCGGTTAATCGTTCACTGATAATGAGCTACAATCTCATAACAAGCCATTTTGAGCTTCCACATCACCGAATCGCTCAATCATTCATCGATAATGTGCTGTAATCTCATAAGTAGCCGTTATGAGCTTCCACATCGCCGAATCAGTCAACCATTTGCTGATAATGAGCTGTAATCTCATAACAAGTTGTTCTGAGCTTCCACATAGCCAAATTGGTCAATCATTCACTGATAATAAGCTGTAATCTCATAACAAGCCATTATGAGCTTCCACATCGCCGAATCGATCAATCGTTCACTGATAATGAGCTGTAATCTCATAACAAGTTGTTCTGAGCTTCCAGATTGCCAAATCAGTCAACCGTTCGCTGATAGTGAGCTGTAATCTCATAACAAGCTGTTCTAAGCTTCCACATCACCGAATCGGTAAATTGTTTGCTGATAATGAGTTGTAATTTCATAACAAGTCATTCTAAGCTTCCACATTATCGAATCGGTCAACTGTTCGCTGATAATTAGCTTTAATCTCATAACAAGCTATTACGAGCTTCCACATCACCGACTTGGTCAATCGTTCACTGATAATGAGCTATAATCCCATAACAAACTCTTCTGAGCTTCCACATCGCTGAATCGGTCAATCATTTGCTGATAATCAGCTGTAATCTCATAATAAGCCGTTTTGAGCTTCCACATCGTTGAATCGGTCATTCATTCACTGATAATGAGCTACAATCTCATAATAAGCTGTTCTGAGCTTCTACATCACTGAATCGGTCAACCGTTCACTGATAATGAGCTGTAATCTCATAACAAGCTGTCCTGAGCTTGCACATCGCCGACTCGGTCAACCGTTCCCTGATAATGAGTTGTAATCTCATAACAAGCTGTTCTGAGATTCCACATCGCCGAATCGGTCAACCATTCACTGATAATGAGTTGTAATCTCATAACAAGCTATTCTGAGCTTCCACATCGCTGATTCGGTCAATCATTTGCTAATAATGAGCTGTAATCTCGTAACAAGCTGTTCTAAGCTTCCACATCGCTGAATCGGTCAATCGTTCACTGGTAATGAGCTATAATCTCATAACAAGTCATTCTGAGCTTCCACATTGCTGAATCGGTCAATCGTTCACTGATAATGAGTTGCAATCTCATAACAAGCCGTTCTAAGCTTCCACATCGCTGAATCGGTCAACCGTTTGTTGATAATGAGCTGTAATCTCATAATAAGCTATTCTGAGCTTCCACATCGCTGAATCGGTTAACTGTTTGCTGATAATGAGCTGTAATCTCATAACAAGCTATTCTGAGCTTCGACATTGCCAAATCGGTCAACCGTTCGCTGATAATGAGCTGTAATCTCATAACAAGCTGTTTTGAGCTTCCATATCACCGAATCGGTCAATCATTCATTGATAATGAGTTGTAATCTCATCACAAGCCGTTTTGAGCTTCCACATTGCTGAATCGGTCAATCGTTCACTGATAACGAGCTGTAATCTCATAACAAGCTGTTCTGAGCTTCAACATCACCGAATCGGTTAACCGTTCGCTGATAATTAGCTGTAATCTTATAACAAGCAATTTTGAGCTTCCACATTACCAAATCGGTCAATCGTTTGCTGATAATGAGTTATAATCTCATAACAAGCTGTTCTGAGCTTCCACATCACCGAATCGGTCAACCATTTGCCGATAATGAGTTGTAATCTCATAACAAGCTATTTTTTGCTTCCACATCACCGAATCGGTCAACCGTTCACTTATAATGAGTTGTAATCTCCCAAGAAGCTATTTTGAGCTACCAGATCGCAGAATCGGTCAATCATTCACTCATAATGAGCTGCAATCTCATAACAAGTCATTCTGAGCTTCCACATCGCTGAATCGGTCAATCGTTCGCTAATAATGAGCTGTAATCTCATAACAAGCTGTTCTAAGCTTCCACATCGCTGAATCAGTCAATCATTCGCTGATAATGAGCTACAATTTCATAATAAGCTGTTCTGAGCTTCCACATCACTGAATTGGTCAACCGTTCACTGATAATGAGCTGTAATCTCATAACAAGCCGTTCTGAGCTTGCACATCGCCGAATCGGTCAAGTGTTCCCTGATAATGAGTTGTAATCTCATAAAAAGTTGTTCTGAGCTTCCACATCGCCGAATCGGTCAACCATTCAATGATAATGAGTTTTAATCTCATAACAAGCTATTCTGAGCTTCCACATCGCTGAATCGGTCAATCGTTCGCTAATAATGAGCTGTAATCTCGTAACAAGCTATTATAAGCTTCCACATCGCTTAATTGGTCAATTGTTCACTGATAATGAGCTACAATCTTATAACAAGTCATTCTGAGCTTCCACATCGCCAAATCGGTCAATCGTTCACTGATAATGAGTTGCAATCTCATAACAAGCCGTTCTAAGCTTCCACATCGCCGAATCGGTCAACCATTTGTTGATAATGAGCTGTAATCTCATAACAAGCTATTCTGAGCTTCCACATCGCCGAATCGGTCAACTATTTGCTGATAATGAGCTGTAATCACATAACAAGCTATTCTGAGCTTCCACATTGCCGAATCAGTCAACCGTTCGCTGATAATGAGTTGTAATCTCATAACAAGCTATTTTGAGCTTCCATATCGCCGAATCGGTCAATCAATCATTGATAATGAGTTGTAATCTCATCACAAGTCGTTTTGAGCTTCCACATTGCTGAATCGGTCAATCGTTCACTGATAATGAGCTGTAATCTCATAACAAGCCGTTCTGAGCTTCCACGTCACCGAATCGGTTAACCGTTCGCTGATAATGAGCTGTAATCTTATAACAAGCAGTTTTGAGCTTCCACATCGCTAAATCGGTCAATCGTTCACTGATAATGAGTTATAATCTCATAACAAGCTATTCTAAGCTTCCACATCACCAAATCGGTCAACCGTTTGCTGATAATGAGTTGTAATCTCATAACAAGCTGTTCTGTGCTTCCACATCACCGAATCGGTCAACCGTTCACTTATAATGAGCTGTAATCTCCCAAGAAGTTGTTTTGAGCTACCACATCATAGAATCGGTCAATCATTCACTGATAATGAGTTGCAATCTCATAACAAGTCATTCTGAGCTTCCACATCACCGAATCAGTCAATCGTTCACTGATAATGAGCTGCAATCTCATAACAAGCCATTCTGAGCTTCCACATTGCCAAATCGGTCAACCGTTCACTGATAATGAGCTGTAATCTCATAACAAGCTGTTCTGAGCTTCCACATCACCGAATCGGTCAATCGTTCACTGATAATGAGTTGTAATCTCATAAAAAGCTGTTCTCAGCTTCCACATCGCCGAATCGGTCAATCATTTGATGATAATGAGCTATAATCTCATAACAAGTCGCTCTGAGCTTCCACATCACTGAATCGGTCAATTGTTCGCTGATAATGAGCTGCAATCTTATAACAAGCCATTCTAAGCTTCCAAATCACTGAATCAGTCAATCATTCACTGATAATGAGCTGTAATCTCATAACAAGCTATTCTGAGCTTCCACATCACCGAATCAGTCAACTGTTCTTTGATAATAAGCTGTAATCTCATAAAAAGCTGTTCTGAGGTTCCACATCATTGAATCGGTCAACCATTCATTGATAATGAGTTGTAATCTTATAAAAAACTATTCTGAGCTTCCACATCACTGAATCAGTCAATTATTCACTGTTAATGAGCTATAAACACATAACAAGCTGTTCAGAGCTTCCACATCGCTGAATCGGTCAATCGTTCACTAATAATGAGTTGCAATCTCATAACAAGCCATTCTAAGCTTCCACATCACTAAATCGGTCAATTGTTCACTGATAATGAGCTGTAATCTCATAACAAGTCGTTCAGAGCTTCCACATCGTCAAATCGGTCAACCATTCATTGATAATGAGCTGTAATCTTATAACAAGCAATTTTGAGCTTCCACATCACCAAATCGGTCAATCGTTCACTGATAATGAGTTGTAATCTCATAATAAGCTATTTTGAGCTTCCACATCACTGAATCGATCAACCGTTTGCTGAAAATGAGTTGTAATCTCATAACAAGCTCTTTTGAGCTTCTACATTGCCAAATCGGTCAACCGTTCACTTATAATGAGCTATAATCTCATAAGAAGCTATTCTGAACTACCACATCGCATAATCGGTCAATCATTCATTGATAATGAGCTACAATCTCATAACAAGTCATTCTGAGCTTCCACATCGCCGAATCGGTCAATCATTCACTGATAATGAGCTACAATCTCATAACAAGTCATTCTGAGCTTCCACATCGCTGAATCGGTCAATCGTTCACTGATAATGAGCTGCAATTTCATAACAAGCCATTCTGAGCTTTCACATTGCCGAATCGGTCAACCGTTCACTGATAATGAGCTATAATCTCATAACAAGCTGTTCTGAGCTTCCACATTGCCGAATCGGTCAACCGTTCACTGATAATGAGATATAATCTCATAACAAGCTGTTGTGAGCTTGCACATCACTGAATCGGTCAACCATTTGTTGATAATGAGTTGTAATCTCATAACAAGCTGTTCTCAGCTTCCACATCGCCGAATCGGTCAATCGTTCGATGATAATGAGCTGTAATCTCAAAACAAGCCTTTCTCAGCTTCCACATCGCTGAATCGGTAAATTGTTCACTGATAATGAGCTACAATCTCATAAAAAGGCATTCTACGCATCCACATTGCCGAATCGATCAATCATTTGCTCATAATGAGCTGTAATCTCATAACAAGCCATTTTGAGCTTCCACATCACCGAATCAGTCAACCGTTCGCTGATAATAAGCTGTAATCTCATAACAAGTTGTTCTGAGCTTCCACATCACCGAATCGGTCAACCGTTCGTTGATAATGAGTTGTAATCTCATAACAAGCCGTTCTGAGCTTCCACATCACTGAATCAGTCAATTGTTCGCTGTTAATGAGCTGTAAACTCATAACAAGCTGTTCTGAGCTTCCACATTGCCGAATCGGTCAACCGTTCGTTGATAATGAGCTGTAATATTATAACAAGCAATTTTGAGCTTCCACATTACTGAATTGGTCAATCGTTCACTGATAATGAGTTGTAATCTCATAACAAGTTGTTCTAAACTTCCACATCACCGAATCGGTCAATTGTTCACTGATAATGAGCTGTAATCTCATAACAAGCCGTTCTGAGCTTCCACATCACTGAATCGGTCAACCGTTCGCTAATAATGAGTTGTAATTTTATAACAAGCAATTTTGAGCTTCCACATCACCAAATCAGTCAATCGTTCACTGATAATGAGTTGTAATCTCATAACAAGCCGTTCTGAGCTTCCACATCGCCAAATCAGTCAATTTTTCACTGATAATGAGTTATAATCTCATAACAAGTTGTTCTGAGCTTCCACATCGCCGAATCGGTCAACCGTTCACTGATAATGAGCTGTAATCTCATAACAAGCTGTTCTGAGCTTCCACATCATCGAATCAGTCAATCATTCAATGATAATGAGCTGCAATCTCATAACAAGCTGTTCTGAGCTTCCACATTGCTGAATCGGTCAATCATTCACAGATAATGAGTTGCAATCTCATAACAAGCCGTTCTTAGCTTCTACATCGCCGAATCAGTCAACCGTTTGCTGATAATGAGCTGTAATTTCATAACAAGCTATTCTGAGCTTCCATATCATCGAATCAGTCGATCGTTCATTTATAATGACTTGTAATCTTATAATAAGCTTTTCTGAGCTTCCACATCACCGAATCGGTCAATCATTCACTGATAATGAGCTGTAATCTCATAACAAGTCATTTTGAGCTTCCACATCGTTGAATCCATCAATCGTTCACTGATAATGAGCTGCAATCTCATAACAAGCCATTCTTAGCTTCCACATCGCCGAATCGGTCAATCTTTTGTTGATAATGAGTTGTAATCTCATAACAAGCCGTTCTGAGCTTCCACATCGCCGAATCAGTCAACCGTTCACTGATAATGAGTTGTAATCTCATAACAAGCTGTTCTAAGCTTCCACATTGCCGGATCGATCAACCATTCACTGATAATGAGTTTTAATCTCATAACAAGCTGTTCTAAGCTTCCACATCACTGACTCGGTCAATCGTTCACTGATAATGAGCTGTAATCCCATAACAAGCCATTCTGAGCTTGCACATCACCGAATCGGTCAACCGTTCGCTAATAATGAGCTATAGTCTTATAACAAGCAATTTTCAGCTTCCACATCGCCGAATCGGTCAATTGTTTACTGATAATGAGTTGTAATCTCATAACAAGCCATTCTGAGCTTCCACATCACCGAATTGATCAACTGTTCACTGATAATGACTTGTAATCTCATAATAAGCTATTTTGAGCTTCCACATCGCCGAATCGGTCAACCATTCACTGATAATGAGCTATAATCTCTTAACAAGCTATTCTGAGCTTCCACATCATCGAATTGGTCAATCATTCGCTGATAATGAGCTGTAATCTCATAACAAGCCATTCTATGCTTCGACATCACCGAATCGGTCAATCGTTCGCTGATAATGAGCTGTAATCTCATAACAAGCCATTTTGAGCTTCCACATCACTGAATCTGATAATCGTTAACTGATAATGAGCTGCAATCTCATAACAAACTGTTCTTAGCTTCCACATCGCCGAATCAGTCAAGCATTCACTGATAATGAGCTGTAATCTCATAACAAGCCATTCTGAGCTTCCAAATTGCCGAATCAGTCACCATTCACTGATAATGAGCTGCAATCTCATAACAAGCTATTCTGAGCTTCCACATCGCCGAATCGGTCAAGCGTTCGCTGATAATGAGTTGTAATCTCATAACAAGCCATTTTGAGCTTCCACATCGCTGAATCTGTCAATCGTTCGCTGATAATGAGTTATTATCTGATAACAAGCTGTTCTAAGCTTCCACATTACTGAATCAGTCAATCATTCACTGATAATGAGCTGCAATCTCATAACAAGCCATTTTGAGCTTCCACATCACCGAATCGGTCAATCATTCACTGATAATGAGCTGTAATCTCATAACAAGCCATTCTAAGCTTCCACATTGCCGAATCGGTCAACTATTCTCAGATAATGAGCTGTAATCTCATAACAAGCTATTCTGAGCTTCCACATCACTGAATCAGTCAATCATTCACTGATAATGAGTTGTAATCTCATAACAAGCCGTTATAAGCTTCCAAATCGCCGAATCGGTCAACCATTCACTGATAATGAGCTGTAATCTCATAACAAGCTATTCTGAGCTTCCACATCACCGAATCGGTCAATCATTCACTGATAATGAGCTATAATCTCATAACAAGCTATTCTAAGCTTCCACATCACTTAATCGGTCAATCATTCGCTGATAATGAGCTTCAATCTCATAACAAGCCGTTCTGAGCTTCCACATCACCGAATCGGTCAATCGTTCACTGATAATGAGCTGCAAACTCATAACAAGCTATTCTGAGCTTCCACATCGTTGAATCGGTCAATCGTTCACTGATAATGAGCTACAATCTCATAACAAGCCATTCTGAGCTTCCACATCGCTGAATCGGTCAACCGTTCGCTGATAATGAGCTACAATCTCATAACAAGCCATTCTGAGCTTCCACATCACTAAATTGGTCAACCGTTCACTGATAATGAGCTTTAATCTCATAACAAGCTGTTCTGAGCTTCCAAATCACTGAATCGGTCAATCATTCACTGATAATGAGCTGTAATCTTATAACAAGCCGTTCTGAGCTTCCACATCGCCGAATCGATCAATCATTCGCTGATAATGAGTTGTAATCTCATAACAAGCTATTTTGAGCTTCCACATCGCCGAATCGGTTAATCATTTGCTGATAATGAGTTGTAATCTCATAACAAGTTGTTCGAAGCTTCCACATCGATGAATCAGTCAATCGTTCACTGATAATGAGCTGCAATCTCATAACAAGCCATTCTGAGCTTCCACATCACCGAATCGGTCAATCGGTTGCTGATAATGAGATGTAATCTCATAACAAGCCATTCTGAGCTTCCACATCTCCAAATTGGTCAACTGTTCACTAATAATGATCTGTAATCTCATAACAAGCTGTTCTGAGCTTCCACATCACCGAATCAGTCAATCGTTCGTAGATAATGAGTTGTAATCTCATAACAAGCTGTTCTGAGCTTCCACATCGCCAAATCGGGAAATCATTCACTGATAATGACCTGTAATCTCATAACAAGTGGTTTTGAGCTTCCATATCGCCGAATTGGTCAACCATTCGCTGATAATGAGCTGTAATCTCATAACAAGCCGTTGTAAGCTTCCACATCGCCGAATCGGGCAATCGTTCACTGATAATGAGTTGCAATGTCATAACAAGCCATTCTAAGCTTCCACATTGCCAAATCGGTCAATCGTTCGCTGCTAATAAGCTACAATCTCATAATAAGCTATTCTGAGCTTCCACATCGCTGAATCGGTCAACCGTTCGCTGATAATGAGCCATAATTTCATAACAAGCTGTTCTGAGCTTCCACATCACCGAATCAGTTAATCATTCACTGATAATGAGCTGTGATCTCATAACAAGCCATTTTGAGCTTCCACATCACTGAATCGGTTAATCGTTCACTGATAATGAGCTGTAATGTCATAACAAGCCATTCTGAGCTTCCACATCACCAAATCGGTCAATCGTTCCCTGATAATGAGCTGTAATCTCATAACAAGCTTTTCTGAGCTTCCACATCGCCGAATCGGTTAATCGTTCGCTGATAATGAGTTATAATCTCATAACAAGATGTTCTGAGCTTCCACATCACTGAGTTCGTCAATCATTCGCTGATAATGAGTTGCAATCTCATAACAAGCCATTCTGAGCTTCGACATTGCTGAATCGGTTAATCATTCGCTGATAATGAGCTGTAATCTCATAACAAGCCATTCTGAGCTTCCACATTGCCGAATTGGTCAATCGTTCACTGATAATGAGTTGTAATCTCATAACAAGCCGTTTTGAGCTTCCACATTGCCGAATTGGTCAACCGTTCATTGATAATGAGTTGTAATCTCATAACAATATGTTTTGAGCTTCTACATTGCCAAATCGGTCAATCATTCGCTGATAATGAGCTATAATCTCATAACAAGCCATTCTGAGCTTCCACATCATTGAATCGGTCAATCATTCGCTGATAATGAGCTGTAATCTCATAACAAGCCATTCTGAGCTTCCACATCGCCAAATCGGTCAATCGTTCGCTGATAATGAGTTGTAATCTCATAACAAGCCATTTTAAGCTTTCACATCGCCGATTCTATCAACCGTTCACTGATAATGAGCTGTAATCTCATAACAAGCTATTCTGAGCTTCCACATCATGAAATCGGTCAATCGTTCATTGATAATGAGTTGTAATTTCATAACAAGCCATTTTGAGCCTCCACATCATCAAATTAGTCAACTGTTCGCTGATAATGAGCTGTAATCTCACAACAAGCTATACTGAGCTTCCACATCGCTAAATCGGTCAATCGTTCGCTGATAATGAGCTATAATCTTAGAACAAGGTATTTTGAGCTTCCACATCCCTGAATCTGTCAATCGTTCACTGATAATGAGCTACAATCTCATAACAAGCCGTTCTAAGCTTCCACATAACTGAATCGGTCAATCGTTCATTGATAAAGAGCTCTAATCTCATAACAAGCCATTCTAAGCTTCCACATCGCAGAATCGGGCAATCGTTCACTGATAATGAGCTGCAATCTCATAACAAGCCATTCAAAGCTTCCACATCGCCGAATCGGTTAATCGTTCACTGCTAATAAGCTGCAATCTCATAAAAAGCTATTCTGAGCTTCCACATCACCGAATCGGTCAACCGTTCACTTATAATGAGCTATAATCTCATAACAAGCTATTCTGAGCTTCCACATCGCCGAATCGGTCAATCATTCACTGATAATAAGCTGTGATCTCATAACAAGCCATTATGAGCTTCCACATCACTGAATCGGTTAATCGTTCACTGATAATGAGTTGTAATCTCATAACAACCCATTCTGAGCTTCCACATCGCCAAATCAGTGAATTGTTCCCTGATAATGAGCTATAATCTCATAAGAAGCCATTCTGAGCTTCCACATCACCGAATCGGTCAACCGTTCACTGATAATAAGTTGTAATCTCATAACCAGCTTTTCTGAGCTTCCACATCACCGAATCGGTCAATCATTCACTGATAATGAGTTGTAATCTCATAACAAGTATTTCTAAGCTTCCACATCGCTGAATCAGTCAATCGTTAGCTGATAATGAGTTGTAATCTCATAACAAGTTGTTCTGAGCTTCCACATTGCTGAATCGGTCAATCATTCACTGATAATGAGCCGTAATCTCATAACAAGCCATTCTGAACTTCCACATTGCCCAATTGGTCAATCATTCACTGATAATCAGCTGTAATCTCATAACAAGCCATTTTGAGCTTCAACATCGCTGAATTGGTCAACCGTTCATTGATAATGAGTTGTAATCTCATAACAAGCTGTTCTGAGCTTCCACATTGCCAAATCGGTCAATCATTCACTGATAATGAGCTATAATCTCATAACAAGCCATTCTAAGCTTCCACATCATTGAATCGGTCAATCGTTCACTGATAATGAGTTGTAATCTCATAACAAGCCATTCTGAGCTTCCATATCGCCGAATTGGTCAATCGTTCACTGATAATGAGTTCTAACCTCATAACAAGCCATTTTGAGCTTCCACATCGCCGAATCAGTCAATTGTTCGCTGATAATGAGCTGTAATCTCATAACAAGCTGTTCTGAGCTTCCACATCGCCAAATCGGTCAATCATTCACTGATAATGAGTTTTAATCTCATAACAAGCCATTCTGAGCTTCCACATCATCAAATTAGTCAACTATTCACTGATAATGAGCTGTAATCTCATAACAAACTATTTTGAGCTTCCTCATCACCAAATCGGTCAATCGTTCGCTGATAATGAGCTATAATGTCAGAACAAGCTATTATGAGTTTCCACATCGCCGAATCGGTCAACCATTCACTGATAATGAGTTGTAATCTCATAACAAGCTATTCTGAGCTTCCACATCGCCGAATCGGTCAATCATTCGCTGATAATGAGCTGTAATCTCATAACAAGCCATTCTGAGCTTCCACATCGCTGAATCAGTCTATCAATCACTGATAATGAGTTGCAATCTTATAATAAGCCATTCTAAGCTTCCACATTGCCAAATCGGTCAATCATTCACTGATAATGAGCTGCAATCTCATAACAAGCTGTTCTAAGCTTCCACATCGCCGAATCGATCAACCGTTCACTGATAATGAGCTGTAATATCATAACAAGCTGTTTTGAGCTTCCACATCATTGAATCGGTCAATTGTTAGCTGATAATAATTTGTAATCTCATAACAAGCCGTTCTAAGCTTCCACGTCGCTGAATCAGTCAACCGTTCGATGAGAATGAGTTGTAATCTCATAACAAGCTATTCTGAGCTTCCACTTCGCCGAATCAGTCAATTGTTCACTGATAACGAGCTGTAATCTCATAACAAGCTATTCTGAGCTTCCACATCGCTAAATCAGTCAATGATTTGCTGATAATGAGCTGCAATCTCATAATAAGCTATTCTGAGCTTCCACATCACCGGATCAGTCAATCATTTACTGATAATGAGCTGCAATCTCATAACAAGCTGTTCTGAGCTTCCACATCGCCAAATCGGTCAACCATTCACTGATAACGAACTGTAATCTCATAACAAGATGTTCTGAGCTTCCACATCATCGAATCAATCAATCATTTGCTGATAATGAGCTGTAATCTCATAGCAAGCTATTCTGAGCTTCCACATCGCTGAATCGGTCAACCATTTGCTGATAATGAGCTATAATCTCATAACAAGCTATTCTAAGCTTCCACATCACCAGATTGGTCAGTCGTTCATTAATAATGAGCTGTAATTTCATAACAAGCTGTTATGAGCTTCCACATTGCTGGATCAGTCAACCGTTCACTGATAATAAGTTGTAATCCCATAACAAGCTGTTATGAGCTTCCAGATCGCCAAATTGGTCAATCATTCACTGATAATAAGTTGTAATCTCATAACAAGCCATTCTGAGATTCCACATCGATGAATCAGATAATCATTCGCTGATAATAAGTTGTAATCTCATAACAAGCTGTTCTGAGCTTCCACATCGCCGAATTGGTCAATCATTTGCTGATAATGAGTTATAATCTCATAACAAGCCGTTCTAAGCTTCCACATCGCTGAATTGGTCAATCATTCACTAATAATGAGCTGTAATCTCATAACAAGCTGTTCTGAGCTTCCACATCACTGAATCGGTCAATCGTTCAATGATAATGAGCTGCAATCTCATAACAAGCCATTCTGAGCTTCCACATTGCTGAATCGGTCAATCATTCGCTGATAATGAGCTGCAATCTCATAACAAGCCATTCTGAGCTTCCACATTGCCAAATCAATCAACTTTTCACTGATAATGAGCTGTAATCTCATAACAAGCTATTCTGAGCTTCCACATCACCAAATCAGTCAACCGTTCGTTGATAATGAGCTGTAATCTCATAACAAGCTATTATGAGCTTCCACATTGCTAAATCGGTCAATCATTTGCTGATAATGAGCTGTAATCTCATAACAAGCTATTCTGAGCTTCTACATTGCCAAATTGGTCAATCATTCCCTGATAATGAGCTGTAATCTCATAACAAGCCATTTTGAGCTTCCACATCACCGAATCGGTCAACCATTCACTGATAATGAGTTGTAATCTCATAACAAGCTTTTCTAAGCTTTGACATCATCGAATCGGTCAACCGTTCGCTGATAATGATCTATAATCTTATAACAAGCCTTTCTAAGCTTCCACATCGCCGAATCGGTCAATCTTTCATTGATAATGAGTTGTAATCTCATAACAAGCCATTCTGAGCTTCCACATCGCCGAATCAGTCAACCGTTCGTTGATAATGAGTTGTAATCTCATAACAAGCTATTCTGAGCTTCCACATCACCGAATTGGTCAATTGTTAACTTATAATGAGCTGTAATATCATAACAAGCTGTTCTAAGCTTCCACATCGCTGAATCAGTTAATCATTCACTGATAATGAGCTACAATCTTATAACAAGCTATTCTAAGCTTCCACATAGCCGAATCAATCAACCATTCACTGATAATGAGCTGTAATCTCATAACAAGCTATTCTGAGCGTCCACATCGCTGAATCGGTCAATCATTTGCTGATAATGAGTTGTAATTTCATAACAAGACATTCTGAGCTTCCACATCACCGAATCAGTCAACCATTCACTGATAATGAGTTGTAATCTCATAACAAGCTATTCTGAGCTTCCACATCGCCAAATCAGTTAATCATTCGCTGATAATGAGCTGTAATCTCATAACAAGCTTTTCTGAGCTTCCACATCACTGAATCGGTCAATCATTCACTGATAATGAGCTGCAATATCATAACAAGCCATTCTAAGCTTCCACATCACTGAATCAGTCAATCATTAGCTGATAATGAGCTGCAATCTCATAACAAGCTATTCTGAGCTTCCACATCGCAGAATCGGTCAACCGTTCGCTGATAATGAGTTGTAATCTCATAACAAGCTGTTCTGAGCTTCCACATCATCAAATCAGTCAACCATTTGCTGGTAATGAGCTGTAATCTCATAACAAGCTGTTCTGAGCTTCCACATCACCGAATTGGTCAACCATTCACTGATAATGAGCTATAATCTCATAACAAGTTGTTCTGAGCTTCCACATCGCCGAATCGGTCAATCGTTCACTGATAATGAGCTGTGATCTCATACCAAGCTATTCTGAGCTTCCACATTGCTGAATCGGTCAATTATTCGCTAATAATGAGATGCAATCTCATAATAAGCCGTTCTGAGCTTCCACATCGCTAAATCGGTCAATCATTCGCTGATAATGAGCTCCAATCTCATAACAAGCTGTTCTGAGCTTCCACATCATTGAATCAATCAATCATTCGCTGATAATGAGCTGTAATACTATAACAAGCTGTTATGAGCTTCCACATCACCGAATTGGTCAATCATTCACTAATAATGAGCTGTAATCTCATAACAAGCCATTCTGAGCTTCCACATCGCTAAATTATTCAATCATTCGCTGATAATGAGCTGCAATCTCATAACAAGCTTTTCTGAGCTTTGAAATTGCTGAATTGGTCAATCATTCACTGATAATGAGCTGTAATCTCATAACAAGCCATTCTGAGCTTCCACATCGCCGAATCAGTCAACCATTCACTCATAATGAGCTGTAATCTCATAACAAGTTGTTTTGAGCTTCCACATCGCTGAATCGGCCAATCATTTGTTGTAATGAGTTATAATCTCATAACAAGCCATTCTGAGCTTCCACATCGCTAAATTGGTCAATCGTTCACTGATAATGAGTTGTAATCTCATAACAAGCTATTCTGAGCTTCCACATCACTGAATCGGTCAATCGTTCACTAATAATGACCTGCAATCTCATAACAAGCCATTCTGAGCTTTGAAATTGCCAAATCGGTCAATCATTCACTGATAATGAGCTGCAATCTCATAACAAGCCATTCTGAGCTTCCACATCGCCGAATCGGTCAACCGTTTGCTAATAATGAGCTGTAATCTCATAACAAGCTATTCTGAGCTTCCACATCATCGAATCGGTCAACTGTTAGTTGATAATGAGCTGTAATCTCATAACAAGCTATTCTGAGCTTCCACATTGCCGAATCGGTTAACCATTTGCTGATAATAAGTTGTAATCTCATAACAAGCTATTTTGAGCTTCCACATCACTGAATTGGTCAATTGTTCGCTAATAATGAGCTGTAATCTCATAACAAGCTATTCTGAGCGTCCAAATCGCTGAATCAGTCAATCATTCGCTGATAATGAGCTGCAATCTCATAACAAGCCGTTCAAAGCTTCCACATCACTGAATCGGTCAATTGTTCGCTGATAATGAGTTGTAATCTCATAACAAGCCATTTTGAGCTTCCACATCGCCGAATCGGTCAACCTTTCGATGATAATGACCTGTAATCTCATAAAAAGCTATTCCAAGCTTCCACATCGCCGAATCGGTCAATCATTCATTGATAATGAGTTGTAATCTCATGACAAGGCGTTCTGAGCTTCCACATCACTGAATTGGGCAATCGTTCACTGATAATGAGCTATAATCTCATAACAAGCCATTCTGACCTTCCACATTTCCGAATCGTTCAATCATTCACTGATAATGAGTTGTAATCTCATAACAAGTTGCTCTGAGCTACCACATCGTCGAATCGGTCAATCATGAGCTGCAATCTCATAACAAGCCATTCTGAGCTTCCACATCGCCAAATCAGTCACCCGTTCGCTGATAATGAGCTATAATCTCATAGCAAGCTGTTCTGAGCTTCCACATCGCCGAATCGGTCAACTATTCACCGATAATGAGCTGTAATCTCATAACAAGTTGTTTTGATCTTCCACATCACCGGATCGGTCAACCGTTCGTTGATAATGAGCTATAATCTCATAAGAAGCCATTCTGAGCTTCCACATCACCGAATCGGTTAATTGTTCGCTGATAATGAGTTGCAATCTCATAACAAGCTATTTTGAGCTTCCATATCACTGAATCGATCAATCATTCACTGATAATGAGCTGCAATCTCATAACAAGCTGTTCTAAGCTTCCACATCATCAAATCAGTCAACCGTTTGCTGATATTGAGCTGTAATCTCATAACAAGCTGTTCTGAGCTTCCACATCGCTGAATCGGTCAACCGTTTGCTGATAATGAGTTATAATCTAATAACAAGCTGTTCTAAGCTTCCACATCGCCAAATTGGGCAATCATTCACTGATAATGAGCTGTAATCTCATAGCAAGCCATTATGAGCTTCCACATCGCCGAATCGATCAATCATTCGCTGATAATGAGTTATAATCTCATAACAAGCTATTCTGAGCTTCCACATCACCGAATCGGTCAATCATTCGCTGGTAATGAGTTGTAATCTCATAACAAGCTATTTTAATCTTCCACATCGCCAAATCGGTCAATCGTTCGCTGATAATGAGTTGTAATCTCATAACAAGCTATTTTGAGCTTCTATATCACTAAATCGGTCAATCATTCTCTGATAATGAGCTGAAATCTCATAACAAGCCATTCTGGGCTTCCACATCACCGAATCAGTCAATCGTTCGCTGATAATGAGTTGTAATCTCATAACAAGATATTCTGGGCTTCCACATCACCAAATTGGTCAACTGTTGACTGATAATGAGCTGTAATCTCATAACAAGCTATTCTGGGCTTCCACATCACCAAATCGGTTAATCATTCACTAATAATGAGCTGTAATCTCATAATAAGCTATTATGAGCTTCCACATCACTGATTCTATCAATCATTATCTAATAATGAGCTACAATCTCATAACAAGCCGTTCTTAGCTTCCACATCACCGAATCGGTCAACCGTTCACTAATAATGAGCTATAATCTCATAACAAGCTGTTCTAAGCTTCCACATCGCCGAATCGGTCAACCGTTTGCTAATAATGAGCTGTAATCTCATAACAAGCTGTTCTGAGATTCCACATCACCGAATCAGGAAATCTTTCACTGATAAAGAGTTGTAATCTCATAATAAGCTATTCTGAGCTTCCACATCGCCGAATCGGGCAATCGTTCACTGATAATGAGCTGTAATCTCATAACAAGCCATTCTGAGCTTCCACATAACCGAATCGGTCAATCGTTCACTGATAATGAGTTGTAATCTCATAACAAGCTATTCTGAGCTTCCAGATCACCGAATCAGTTAATCATTCACTGATAATGAGCTGCAATCTCATAACAAGCTGTTCTGAGCTTCCACAACACCGAATTGGTCAACCGTTCACTGATAATGAGTTGTAATCTCATAACAAGCTATTTTCATCTTCCACATCGCCAAATCGGTCAACTATTCACTGATAATGAGCTATAAACTCATAACAAGCTATTCTGAGCTTCCACATCACCGAATCGGTCAACCGTTCACTGATAATGAGCTGCAATATCATAACAAGCCATTCTGAGCTTCCACGTCATCAAATCGGTCAATTCTTCGCTGATAATGAGCTATGATCTCATAACAAGCTATTCTGAGCTTCCACATCACTGAATCGGTCAATCGTTCACTAATACTGAGCTACAATCTCATAACAAGCCATTATGAGCTTCCACATTGCTGAATTGGTCTACCGTTCACTGATAATGAGTTGTAATCTCATAACAGGCTATTCTGAGCTTCCACATCACCGAATCAGTCAACCATTCACTGATATTGAGCTGTAATCTCATAACAAGCTATTCTGAGCTTCCACATCATCGAATCGGTCAACCGTTCGCTGATAATGAGTTGTAATCTCATAACAAGCTGTTCTAAGCTTCCACATCGCCGAATCAGGCAATCGTTCACTGATAATGAGCTATAATCTCATAACAAGCCATTCTGAGCTTCCACATCGCTGAATCAGTCGATCGTTCGCTGATAATGAGTTGTAATCTCATTACAAGCTGTTCTGAGATTCCACATCATCGAATCGGTCAATCGTTAACTAATAATGAGCTATAATCTCATAACACGCCATTCTGAGCTTCCACATCACCGAATCGGTCAACCATTTGCTGATAATGAGTTGTAATCTCGTAACAAGCTATTCTGACCTTCCACATCAGTGAATCGGTCAATCATTCACTGATAATGAGTTTTAATCTCATAACAAGCTATTCTGAGCTTCTACATCGCTAAATCGGTCAATCGTTCTTTGATAATGAGCTACAATCTCATAACAAGCCATTCTGAGCTTCCATGTCGCCGAATCGGTCAATCGTTCATTGATAATGAGTTGTAATCTCATAACAAGCCGTTCTAAGCTTCCACATCACCGAATCGGTCAACCGTTTGTTGATAGTGAGCTGTAATCTCATAACAAGTTGTTCTGAGCTTCTACATCATTGAATCGGTCAATCATTTGCTGATAATGAGCTGTAATCTCATAACAAGCCATTCTGAGCTTCCACATCGCTGAATCGGTCAATCGTTCATTGATAATTAGCTGTAATCTCAGAACAAGTTATTCTGAGCTTCCACTATGCTGAATCGGTCAACCGTTAACTGATAATGAGCTGTAATCTCATAACAAGCTATTTTGAGCTTCCACATCACCAAATCGGTCAATCATTTGCTGATAATGAGTTGTAATCTCATAACAAGCCATTCTGAGCTTCCACATTGCCGAATTGGTCAACCATTCATTGATAATTAGATATAATCTCATAAAAAGCTATTCTGAGCTTCCACATCACCGAATCGGTCAATTGTTCACTGATAATGAGCTGTAATCTCATAACAAGCTATTCTGAGCTTCCACATCGCTAAATCGGTCAATCATTCACTGATAATGAGCTGCAATCTCATAACAAGCCATTCTAAGCTTTCACATCCCAGAATCGGTCAATCGTTCACTGATAAAGAGCTACAATCTCATAACAATCCATTCTGAGCTTCCACATCACCGAATCGGTCAACCGTTCACTGATAATGAGCTGTAATCTCATAACAAGCTGTTCTGAGCTTACACATCATCGAATTGATCAACCATTCACTTATAATGAGCTGTAATCTCATAACAAGCTATTCTGAGCTTCCACATCAACGAATTGGTCAATCATTCGCTGATAATGGGTTGTAATCTCATAACAGGCTATTCTAAGCTTCCACATCATCGAATCAGTCAATCATTTGCTGACAATGAGCTGTAATCTCATAACAAGCCATTATGAGCTTCCACTTCGTTGAATCGGTCAATCATTCACTGATAATGAGCTGCAATCTCATAACAAGCCGTTCTGAGCTTCCACATCGCCAAATCGGTCAATGATTCACTAATAATGAGTTGTAATCTCATAACAATCTATTATGAGCTTCCACATTGCCAAATTAGTCAATCATTCGCTGATAATGAGCTGCAATCTTATAACAAGCCATTCTGAGCTTCCACATCGCCGAATCAGTCAATCGTTCACTAATAATGAGGTGTAATCTCATAATAAGCCATTCTGAGCTTCCACCTCGCCGAATCGGTCAACCATTCGCTGATAATGAGCTATAATCTCATAACAAGCTATTCTGAGCTTCCATATCACCGAATCAATCAATCATTCACTGATAATGAGTTGTAATCTCATAACAAGAAGTTCTTGGCTTCCACATCGCCGAATCAGTCAACCGTTCACTAATAATGAGCTGTAATCTCATAACAAGTTGTTCTGAGCTTCTACATCACCAAATCGGTCAATCCTTTGTTGATAATGAGCTGTAATCTCATAACAAGCTGTTCTGAGCTTCCACATTGCTGAATCAGTCAATCGTTTGCTGATAATGAGCTGCTATCTCATAACAAGCCATTCTGAGCTTCCCCATCGCTGAATCGGCCAATCATTCGTTGATAATGAGTTGTAATCTTATAACTAGCCATTCTGAGCTTCCACATCGTCGAATTGGTCAACTGTTTGCTGATAATGAGATGTAATCTCATAACAAGCTATTCTAAGCTTCCACATTGCCAAATCGGTCAATCATTCGCTGATAATGAGTTGTAATCTCATAACAAGCCGTTCAGAACTTTCACATCACCGAATCGGTCAACCGTTCACTAATAATGAGTTGTAATCTCATAACAATCTATTCTCAGCTTCCACATCGCCGAATCGGTCAATCGTTACTGATAATGAGCTACAATCTCATAATAAGTTGTTCTAAGCTTCCACATTGCCGAATCGGTCAATCATTCACTGATAATGAGCTGTAATCTCATAACAAGCTGTTCTGAGCTTCCACATCGCTGAATCGGTCAACCGTTCACTAATAATGAGCTGTAATCTCATAACAAGCTGTTCTGAGCTTCCACATCGCTAAATCGGTCAACCATTCACTGATAATGAGTTGTAATCTCATAACGACCTCTTCTAAGCTTCCACATCGCCGAATCGGTTAATCGTTCACTGATAATGAGCTGTAATCTCATAACAAGCCGTTCTGAGCTTCCACATCTCTGAATCAGTCAATCGTTCACTGATAATGAGCTGTAATCTCATAACAAGCCATTCTGAGCTTCCACATCACTAAATCAGTTAATCGTTCGCTGATAATGAGCTGCAATCTCACAACAAGCCATTCTGAGCTTCCACATCACCAAATCATTCAACCATTCACTGATAATGAGCTGTAATCTCATAACAAGCTGTTCTGAGTTTCCACATCGCTGAATCAGTCAATCATTCACTGATAATGAGTTGTAATCTCATAACAAGCCGTTCTGAGCTTCCACATTGCCGAATCGGTCAACCGGTTGCTGATAATGAGTTGTAATCTCATAACAAGCTGTTCTGAGCTTCCACATCGCTTAATCGGTCAATCGTTCACTGATAATGAGTTGTAATCTCATAACAAGCTATTCTGAGCTTCCACGTCGCTGAATCGGTCAATCATTCACTGAGAATGAGCTGCAATTTCATAACAAGCCATTTTGAGCTTCCACATCGCTGAATCAGTCAATCTTTCGCTGATAATGAGCTGCAATTTCATAACAAGCCATTCTGAGCTTCCACATTGCCAAATCGGTCAACTGTTCACTGATAATGAGTTGTAATCTCATAACAAGCTATTCTAAGCTTCCACATCACCAAATTGGTCAACCATTCATTGATAATGAGCTGTAATCTCATAACAAGCTATTCTGAGCTTCCACATTGCCGAATCGGTCAACCGTTCACTGATAATTAGCTGTAATCTCATAACAAGCTGTTCTAAGCTTCCACATCGCTGAATCGGTCAACCATTCACTAATAATGAGTTGTAATCTCATAACAAGTTGTTCTAAGCTTCCACATCGACGAATCGGGCAATCGTTCGCTGATAATGAGCTGTAATCTCATAACAGGTCATTCTGAGCTTCCACATCACTAAATCGGTCAATCATTTGTTGATAATGAGCTACAATCTCATAACAAGCCATTCTAAGCTTCCACATCACTGAATCGATCAATCGTTCACTGATAATGAGCTATAATCTCATAACAAGCCGTTCTGAGCTTCCACATCGCCGAATCGGTCAACCGTTCACTGATAATGAGCTGTAATCTCATAACAAGCTGTTTTGAGCTTCCACATCACTGAATCGGTGAATCATTTGCGTATAATGAGTTATAATCTCATATAAAGCCATTCTGAGCTTCTACATCGCTGAATCGGTCAATCATTCGCTGATAATGAGCTGTAATCTCATAACAAGCTGTTATGAGCTTCCACATCGCTGAATCGGTCAATCGTTCACTGATAATGAGCTGCAATCTCATAACAATTTATTCTGAGCTTCCACATCTCCAAATCATTCAATCATTCACTGATAATGAGCTACAATTTCATAACAAGCCGTTCTGAGCATCCACATCGCTGAATCGGTCAACCGTTCTCTGATAATGAGCTATAATCTCATAACAAGCTGTTCTGAGCTTCAACATCACCGAATCGGTAAACCAATCATTGATAATGAGCTCTAATCTCATAACAAGCTGTTCTGAGCTTTGACATCACTGAATCAGTCAACTGCTCACTGATAATGAGTTGTAATCTCATAACAAGCTGTTTTGAGCTTCCACATCGCTGAATCGGTCAACCGTTCACTGATAATGAGCTCTAATCTCATAACAAGCTATTCTGAGCTTCCACATCACCGAATCGGTCAATCGTTCACTGATAATGAGTTTTAATCTCATAACAAGCTGTTCTGAGCTTCCACATCACCGAATCGGGCAATCGTTCACTGATAATGAACTGTAATCTCATAACAAGCCATTCTGAGCTTCCACATCACCGAATCGGTCAATTGTTCACTGATAATGAGTTATAATCTCATAACAAGCTATTCTGAGCTTCCACATCACCGAATCGGTCAATCATTCACTAATAATGAGCTGCAATCTCATAACAAGCCATTCTGAGCTTCCACAACACCGAATCGGTCAACCGTTCACTGATAATGAGCTATAATCTCATAACAAGCTGTTATGAGCTTCCACATCGCCGAATTCATCAACTGTTCACTAATAATGAGCTGTAATCTCATAACAAGCTATTCTGAGCTTCCACATCACCAAATCGGTCAACCGTTCGCTGATAATGAACTCCAATCTCATAACAAGCTGTTCTGAGCTTCCACATCGCAGAATCGGTCAATTATTCGCTGATAATGAGCTGTAATCTCATAACAAGTTGTTCTGAGCTTCCACATCATCAAATTTGTCAATCGTTCATTGATAATGAGCTGTAATCTCATAACAAGCTCTTCTAGGCTTCCACATCGCCGAATCAGTCAACCGTTCGCTAATAATGAGCTATAATCTCATAACAAGCCATTCTAAGCTTCCACATAGCCGAATCGGTCAATGGTTCGCTGATAATGAGTTGTAATCTCATAACAAACTGTTTTGATCTTCCACATCGCGGAATCGGTCAATCGTTCACTAATAATGAGCTGCAATCTCATAACAAGCCATTTTGAGCTTCCACATCGCCGAATCGGTCAATCATTCACTGATAATGAGTTTTAGTCTCGTAACAAGCTATTTTGACCTTCCACATTGCCGAATCAGTCAATCATTCGCTGATAATGAGTTGTAATCTCATAACAAGCTATTCTGAGCGTCCACATCACTGAATCAGTCAATCATTCGCTGATAATGAGCTACAATCTCATAACAAATTGTTCTAAGCTTCCACATCGCTGAATCAGTCAATCATTCGTTTATAATGAGCTGTAATCACATAACAAGCTATTCTGAGCTTCCACATCGCGAAATCGGTCAACTGTTTGCTGATAATGAGCTGTAATCTCATAACAAGCTATTTTGAGCTTCCACATCACCAATCGATCAATCATTTGTGGATAATGAGCTTTAATCTCATAACAAGCCGTCCTGAGCTTCCACATCGCCGAATCGGTCAACCGTTCACTGATAATGAGCTGTAATCTCATAATAAGTTGTTCTGAGCTTTCACATCGCCAAATCGGTCAACCATTCACTGATAATGAGCTGTAATCTCATAAGAAGCTATTCTAAGCTTCCACATCACTGAATCGGTCAATCATTTGCTGATAATGAGTTGTAATCTTCTAATAAGCCATTCTGAGCTTCCACATTGCCAAATCAGTCAACCGTTCACTGATAATTAGCTGTAATCTCATAACAAGCTATTCTGAGCTTCCACGTCGCTGAATCATTTAGTTGTTCACTGATAATGAGCTGTAATCTCATAACAAGTTTTTCTGAGCTTCCACATCACTGAATCTGTCAAAAATTCACTGATAATGAGCTGCAATCTTATAACAAGCCATTCTGAGCTTCCACATCACCGAATTGGTCAATCGTTTGGTGATAATGAGCTGCAATCTCATAACAAGCCGTTCTAAGCTTCCACATTGCTGAATCGGTCAACTGTTTGCTGATAATGAGCTGTAATCTCATAACAAGCTATTCTGGGCTTCCACATTGCCGAATCGGTCAATCGTTCACTGATAATGAGCTACAATCTCATAACAACTCATACTCAACTTCCACATTACTGAATCGGTCAATCGTTCACTGATAATGGGCTGCAATCTAATAACAAGCCGTTCTTAGCTTACACATCACCGAATCGGTCAACCATTCACTGATAATGAGCTATAATCTCATAACAAGCTGTTCTAAGCTTCCACATCACCTAATTGGTCAACCATTCACTGATAATGAGCTGTAATCTCATTACAAGCTATTTTGAGCTTCCACATCACTGAATCAGTCAATCTTTCATTGATAATGAGTTGTAATCTCATAACAAGCCATTCTGAGCTTCCACATCGCCGAATCAGGTAATCGTTCACTGATAATGAGTTGTAATCTCATAACAAGCCATTATGAGCTTCCACATCACCGAATCTATCAATCATTTGCTGATAATGAGTTGTAATCTCATAACAAGTTGCTTTGAGCTTCCACATCGCCAAATCGGTCAATCATTTGCTGATAATGAGCTACAATCTCATAACAAGTCATTCTGAGCTTCTACAATGCCAAATCGGTCAACCATTCGCTGATAATGAGCTATAATCTCATAGCAAGCTGTTCTGAGCTTCCACATTACCAAATCGGTCAACTGTTCACTGATAATGAGCTATAATCTCATAACAAGTTGTTCTTAGCTTCCACATCACCGAATCGGTCAATCGATCACTGATAATGATCTGCAATCTCATAAGCGGCCATCTAAGCTTCTACATTGCCGAATCGGTCAATTGTTCACTGATAATGAGCTGTAATCTCATAACAAGCTATTCTGAGCTTCCACATCGCTGAATCGGTCAATTGCTCACTGATACTAAGCTGCAATCTCATAACAAGCCATTCTAAGCTTCCACATCACTGAATCGGTCAACCGTTCACTAATAATGAGCTATAATCCCATAACAAGCTATTCTGAGCTTCCAAATCACCGAATCAGTCAACCGTTCGCTGATATTGAGCTGTAATCTCATAATAAGCTATTCTGAGCTTCCACATTGCCGAATCGGTCAACCATTCACTGATAATGAGTTGTAATCTCATAACAAGTTGTTCTAAGCTTCCACATCGCTGAATCGGGCAATAATTCACTGATAATGAGCTGTAATCTCATAACAAGCCATTCTGAGCTTCCACATCGCTGAATCTGTCAATTGTTCACTGATAATGAGTTGTAATCTCATAACAAGCTGTTCTGAGCTTCCACATCGCCGAATAGGTCAATCATTCGCTAATAATGAGCTAGAATCTCATAACAAGTTGTTCTGAGCTTCCACATCGCCGAATCGGTCAACCGTTCACTGATAATAAGTTGTAATCTTGTAACAAGCTGTTCTAACCTTCCACATCGCCGAATCAGTCAATCATTCGCTGATAATGAGTTGTAATCTCATAACAAGCTGTTCTGAGCTTCCACATCGTTGAATCGGTCAATCATTTACTGATAATGAGCTGCAATCTCATAACAAGCCGTTCTAAGCTTCCACATCACTGAATCGGTCAATCGTTCATTGATAATGAGCTGTAATCTCATAACAAGCCATTATGAGCTTCCACATCGCTGAATTGCTCAACTATTTGCTGATAATGAGTTGTAATCTCATAACAAGCTGTCCTGAGCTTCCACATAACCGAATCGGTCAACTATTCACTGATAATTAGCTGTAATCTCATAACAAGCTATTTTGAGCTTCCACATGACCAAATCGGTCAACCGTTCATTGATAATGAGCTATAATCTCATAACAAGCCATTATGAGCTTCCACATCACTGAATCAGTCAATCATTAGTAAATAATAAGCTGCAATCTCATAACAAGTCGTTCTGAGCTTCCACATTGCCGAATCGGTCAATCATTCATTGATAATGAGCTACAATCTCATAACAAGCCATTCTGAGATTCCACATCGCTGAATTGGTCAACCATTCACTGATAATGAGCTTTAATCTCATAACAAGATGTTCTGAGCTTGCACATCGCCGAATCGGTCAATCATTCACTCATAATGAGTTGTAATCTCATAACAAGCCATTCTGAGCTTCCACATCACCGAATCGGTCAACCGTTCGCTGATAATGAGCTATAATCTTATAACAATCAATTCTAAGCTTCCACATCGTCGAATTGGTCAATCATTCACTGATAATGAGTTGTAATCTCATAACAAGCTATTCTGTGCTTCCACATCGCAAAATCGGTCAATCATTCGCTGATAATGACCTGCAATGTCAAAAGAAGCTGTTCTGAGCTTTGACATCACTGAATCGGTCAATCATTCACTGATAATGAGCTGTAATCTCATAAGAAGCCATTCTGAGCTTCCACATCACCGAATCATTCAACCGTTCACTGATAATGAGCTATAGTCTTATAACAAGCAATTTTGAGCTTCCACATCGCCGAATCGGTCAATCATTCACTGATAATGAGTTGTAATCTCATAACAAGTCATTCTGAGCTTCCACAATGCCGAGTCGGTCAACCATTCGCTGATAATGAGTTGTAATCTCAAAACAAGCTATTCTAAGCTTCCACATTGCCGAATCGGTCAACCGCTTGCTGATAATGAGCTATAATCCCATAACAAGCTGTTCTGAGCTTCCACATCGCTAAATCGGTCAATCGTTCGCTGATAATGAGCTGCAATCTCATAGCAAGCTGTTCTGAGCTTCCACATCGTCGAATCGGTCAATCATTCACTGATAATGAGCTGTAATCTCATAACAAGCTGTTCTTAGCTTCCACGTCACCGAATCGGTCAACCGTTCAGTGATAATGAGCTGTAATCTAATAACAAGCTAATCTGAGCTTCCACATCGTTGAATCGGTCAACCATTTGCTGATAATGAGTTTCAATCTCATAACAAGCCATTCTCTGCTTCCACATCGCTAAATCAGTCAATCATTCGCTGATAATGAGCTGCAATCTCATAACAAGCTGTCCTGAGCTTCCACATCACCAAATTGGTCAACCGTTCACTGATAATGAGCTGTAATCTCATAATAAGCTGTTCTGAGCTTCCACATTGTTGAATCGGTCAACCATTTGCTGATAATGAGTTGTAATCTCATAACAAGCTGTTCTGAGCTTCCACATTGCCGAATCGGTCAATCATTTGTTGATAATGAGCTATAATCTCATAACAAGCCATTATGAGCTTCCACATCACTTAATTGGTCAATCATTTGCAAATAATGAGCTGCAATCTCATAACAAGCCGTTCTGAGCTTCCACATCGCCGAATCGGTCAATCATTCACTGATAATGAGCTACAATCTCATAACAAGCCATTCTGAGATTCCGCATCGCTGAATCGATCAACCGTTCACTGATAATGAGTTGTACTCTCATAACAAGCTGTTCTGAGCTTGCACATCACAAAATCGGTCAATCGTTTGCTGATAATGAGCTACAATCTCATAACAAGCCATTCTGAGCTTCCACATCGCCGAATCAGTCAATCGTTCGCTGATAATGAGCTATAATCACATAACAAGCTTTTCTGAGTTTCCACATCGACGAATCAGTCAATCATTGGCTGATAATGAGCTGTAATATTATAATAAGCAATTTTGAGCTTCCACATCACTGAATTAGTCAATCGCTCGCTGATAATGAGCTATAATCTCATAACAAGCCATTCTGAGCTTCCACATCACTGAATCGGTCAACTGTTCGCTGATAATGAGCTGTAATCTTATAACAAGCAATTCTAAGCTTTCACATCATTAAATCGGTCAATCATTTACTGATAATGAGTTATAATCTCATAACAAGCTGTTCTGAGCTTTGACATCGCTGAATCGGTCAACCGTTCACTGATAATGAGTTGTAATCTCATAACAAGCTATTTTGAGCTTCCAGATCACCGAATTGGTCAACCGTTCGCTGATAATGAGCTGTAATCTCAAAAGAAGCTGTTCTGAGCTTCCACATCACCGAATCAGTCAATCGTTCGCTGATAATGAGCTGCAATCTCAAAAGAATCTATTTTGAGCTTTGACATCGCCGAATTGGTCAATTGTTCACTGATAATGAGCTGTAATCTCATAACAAGCCATTCTGAGCTTCCACATCACCGAATCAGTCAACCGTTCACTGATAATGAGCTATAATCTTATAACAAGCAATTTTGAGCTTCCACATCGCCGAATCGATCAATCGTTCACTGATAATGAGTTGTAATCTCATAACAAGCTGTTCTGAGCTTCCACATCACCGAATCGGTCAACCGTTCACTGATAATGAGTTCTAATCTCATAACAAGCTGTTCTGAGCTTCCACATCACTGAATCGGTCAATCGTTCGCTTATAATGAGCTACAATCTCATAACAAGCCGTTCTCAGCTTCCAAATCGCCGAATCGGTCAACCGTTCACTGATAAAGAGCTGTAATCTCATAACAAGCTAATCTAAGCTTCCACATCGCCGAATTGGTCAACCAGTTGCTAATAATGAGCTGTAATCTCATAACAAGCTGTTCTGAGCTTCCACATCACCGAATCGGTCAATCTTTTGCTGATAATGAGCTGTAATCTCATAACAAGCCATTCTGAGCTTCCACATCACCAAATTGGTCAATCATTCGCTGATAATGAGCTATAATCTCATAACAAGCCGTTCTGAGCTTCTACATCACTAAATCCCTCAATCATTCACTGATAATGAGCTGCAATCTCATAATAAGCCGTTCTGAGCTTCCACATTGCCGAATCGGTCAATCATTTGCTGATAATGAGCTGTAATCTCATAACAAGCCATTCTGAGCTTTCACATCGCCGAATCGGTCAACCATTCACTGATAATGAGCTGTAATCTCATAACAAGCTGTTTTAAGCTTCCACATCGTTGAATCGGTCAATCGTTCACTGATAATGAGCTGCAATCTCATAAAAGGCTATTCTAAGCTTCCACATCACTGAAATGGTCAATCATTCACTGATAATGAGTTGAAATCTCATAACCAGCCATTCTGAGCTTCCACATCGTGGAATCGGTCAACCATTCATTGATAATGAGCTGCAATCTCATAACAAGTCATTCTGAGCTTCCACATCACCGAATCGGGCAACCATTCGCTGATAATGAGCTGTAATCTCATAACA